>PVKA01004875.1:0-95089 GCA_004027165.1 Ctenomys sociabilis
TTTATTGTTCTATGTTGCTTTGTTTTTGTCTTTGTTCTTGTTATTTGTTTTTTTTTTTGGGGGGGGTGGGGGAAGGTTGCCTCTTTAAAATAATACATAAATAAATGCAGTATTATCATCCTCATGCCCTTTGAAGCAGTTATGCATTTGTCATATTCTTGCTTTGCTACCTACTGACTAGGAGATCTTGGGGAACACAATGACTCTTTTTATATGATACCAAATACTTAACATTTATATCTGCAAGTATGGGCTAAGTTATGCTGCAGTAAGAACACAGTCCCCAAATTACAACAAAGATTTATCTCTGTGCAGGTTGGCAGAGGATCCCACTCCACATCATCTTCTAAGAACTAGGCTGATTGGCTAACTCATAATTAAAAATAGTCCCTGAGGCAAGGCAAAGCGGCACAACAGGACTATGTCTGAAAAACCTACCTGGAAACATGTGATGATTGCTCCCATTTCCTTGGCTAAAACAAGACATCTGAGCACCCCTCCTATAATCTAGCTTGATAATGTCTCCCCTAGACATTGGTTTGGAAAGTAATTGGACCGTGGCCTAATCCTCTGATGAATTCAAAGATAGCTGTGCTGTTTGGAGAGGAGGCCTACGCCTGAGTTACATTGCTGAGGGTGTGATCTTGCAGACTGCCTCTTGTTTCCAGCCCTTCCTCTCTCTGCTTTTGGCTTCTATGACATGAGTGGCTTTTTTCAGGCCCTTCCACCATGGTGTTTCTGGGGTCCAGTGACCATGGACTGTACCCACTGATACTATCAGATCAGTAAGCCCCCTCCTCCTTTAAATTACAGGTGTCAGATATTTTGTCTCAGCACCAGGAAGTATGACTAATAAAGTGCCCCAACTCCAGTAGGTTATGACCTACCATCTCCTCAAAAGAAAGAAAAAAATTTTTTAAGAAATGAACTACTTGTCAAATTTTAGTGGATGTGTACTCATTTGAAAGTCCTGAAAAATAAGTTGCTAACAGTTAACTGCATATGCCAATAAAACCATTTTGCTTAATCATGATAATTGCAAAACGAAACACTATTGAACTTGTCTCATACAAGTCATTGTGTACGTTTGTACTTTGTTTTGTTCAGTATGCAAAGAACGTCTGAAAAAGAATTGGAAAGATTAGTTTAAGCAATGAAATGGGGAAAAGAGAATGCGGTTGGTCCTCTGTATTCCCTGTATTTTCAGATTCACCCAGTTGCTAATGAGAGATCATCAGAAAAGTATGCCTCTAAGAATAGGTACAGATATTTTCCCTCATCACTGTTGCTCAAACAATGTAGTATAAAAACTTTATGTAACATTTACATTGCATTGGTAGTAACCTAGAGATGATTTAAAGAATAGAGGAGAAGACTGGGCATGGTGGCATGCACCTATAATCCCAGCAGCTTGGGAAGCTGAAAACAGGAGGATCACTATGAGTCCAGTCTATATAGTGAGACCCTGTAGACCCTGTACAAAATACATTAAAAATAAGTAACATAAAGTATACAAGAGAATGTATTTACATAAGAGTATACTGTGTCATTTTATATGAGGCACTGGAGTTTCCATAGGTTTTGGCGTCTGGGAGTTCTACAGCCAATACTCCACAAATATCAAGGGATGACTGTTTTTAACATATATCTTAAGGCCTTATCCACACTCCACTTCTCCTTTAAAATTGAAAACATCTTACTGTTAAAGAGAATAATTCTTAGAACTTAGCTTTTCTTCTTTTTCCCCTGCACGCATTCCGGACTTGATGGCAGGTGAAGGATTCTGGTACTGGATTGCACTGAGAATGTTTGGAGGCTGCTAAAAGGGAATGGCGTCTTTATATTTGGCCTCATGCACTGCAGGACCCTGCAGAGGATATTGAAGGTTTTCAGAACAGCTGTGGCACTCGCTTCAGCCCAGTGAAAACTTCGTGAATCGCAGCCATTGACATCTCCCCCTGCCTGATACACATCTCGGCCCCAACGATAAGAGCAGCAGCCACACCACCAGTTATGGAAATCATGACAATTAGGAAATAACAAGTAATTTACATGATGGTGGCATTTAAGTGAATATGATTTTTAATGTTTTTTTTAATTTTTATAAACACATTAATTTTACAACACACTGGGTTATAATACAAATATTTTGATTATACCCACCCACCATTACCAACCTCTCCCCTATACTCTAGATTTTCATCCTCTGTTGAAAGAGTAGCTGGCAAAGATTTTCCTTTTGCCATAAATTGCTTTGTAAATTTTACACAATATGCAAAAACTTGACATTTCAAGAACCAAAGTAGTTTAGATTTGTTGAAAAGTTAAAGCCTTTGAGAGTCAACAAAAAGAATACTTTCTACTTATTTGGGTTTTTAGTGCTGAGGATCTCATTTTTGTTTTTCAGTTTCTTGTTTATAATTTATAAGGTGAAACTACCTATGGCTAAGTGTTGACCACTTAATCTCATTTTTCTACAGTGTCTCAGGCAGCATTTAGAACTCCTCTAAATCCAAGGTTTCTTGTCAAAGCATGTGACAATCTTGGCTAACCTCTGAAAGTTGACACAACAGCATTGTTCTGTGGTAGGCATTCTAAAATGTTGTTTCGATGTAAGAGTAGTATCACTGTCTCCAGAGAGCACAGACCCTGAGAAGACTTTGCTGTCTCCTCTTTGCCTTTTCCATACATTCTTCTCTTCCCAGTGCCATGGGCCTGTCAACCACCATTACCCTGCTGCCTTGGCTGTCTCCAGCTAGGTGCTTCATCACAGTGGGCCCCTCACCTGAGACAATGAGAAGGCATCTCTTTGGAGGCTGCTCTCCATCTGGACTGTCGAACGCAGATAGTATGCCTCCTCAGATGAGAGACTCCTTTGTCACAGCTGGGAAAACCCAAGTGCATGTCCTAGCCCCTGACAAAGCACAACTGTGGTGCACACGTGCACTGGGAATGAGCTTGTGAGTAACCCTTCAACAGGACAGCATGGCAGATTGCTTCTTCTCCTTTCTCCAGAGCGAGGGAGTCATAAGGAAGCAAATAAATTAGGAATCATCAAAATCAGGCTGTTTCCCAGATTTCTCAGTTTTCTTCTCAGAGACTTCTTCTACACTCTCCTCTTGAAATAAAATTTGAAGATGAGTTTAGACTTTAAATCTCAGCTTCAATGAGGCAAAATCTGACCTCAGCATTCCTCTCACACCAGTGGTTCCTGGTGTAATTAACGCCACCCTACATGTTTAGGCAATTCTATTGTCACAGTGGCAGAGCGAAGTTCTCCTGCCACAGCTGGGGCACAATGCAGGAAGCGGCTGCACAGCTCCTGGGAAGCTTGTATCCTCACCCAGTGGGAAGAATCTGTGCTGTGGCCTCTCCTGTGTGTACACAGAGTTTAACTGTGTAGTTCCCACAGAGAAACAGAAATGGTTTGTCACAACACCTGCATTCGCCTCCCTGCTACCTTTAGGCATTTCCTTCACTGGGTCAGGATATCTAGGACCACAGCCCTAAAACATATTTCACTTCTCTGGAAAGTTTCATTTTTGCTCAGCTATTTCAAACACGATCTTGCTGAGCAGAGCTGAATTTTTAAGGCTGGGTTTGTGGTGTGGATTCTGATGGCTTCATGTTAGTTCAAGTCTCTGAGGACCGGTGCCAATAAATGTGAAAGGGACAACAATGGATAGGCATACTTTTCCATTTCTACCAGGATGAAAAAACTGCTATGAATTAAGTCTAACCTTAAATGTATAATCTGTCCTTGGGAAGAAAAAAAAGGATATAGCATCTTCAAGCTCTCGGCATCCCTTACGAGAAAAAATTGGTTCTAAGGGTCTCTGATCTTGTGTTTTAGTAAAATAGAACTGCACGGCTGACTGACAGTTCTGATCTAAAGCATTTACGTTTAAGTTTTGATCTCTCTGCTTTTGATTAAAACTAATGAGCTCATTTAATTCAAAATGGGAATCTCTGATAAGAGAAATAAGGTTGATGTGATTGGATTAGAGGGGCAAATTAAACTCTTAGAGCAGAAGTTTGTGCTTATATAGTGTATTAAAAAGCTGTTGGCGTATTATGGCGTGTTAGATGATGAGAAAAATTTCATAGTAATTCATATTTAATCAGAAGAAATGAAAGTACTAAATATAACATGGCTGTGCTTTTCCCTCGAGTGATAAAAAGCTGTACATTTAAAATGACATCAGATCCATGCTCTCTATAACAAAAAAGAGAAAGAAAGAAAGAAAGAAAGAAAGAAAGAAAGAAAGAAAGAAAGAAAGAAAGAAAAGAAGGGGAGAGTTGCCAGTTGCTCCATCAACTCAGAATAAAAATGCTATAAATATAGGAAAATTTAGTCTTATTAAGATAAGAATGATACAAGAAAAACCTCAGCCTATAGATACCACAGTTTCTGATATTAGAGTAGCTTTTATTCCTCCTGTATCAGAGCATCAAGCTTTGTAAGAGAAATACGGGTTATTTACTGTTAAAAACATGGATTGTATTTCATAATTTAAAATTTAAGCTTGTTTGCCTTTTGTTACCTATTTTAGTAGATATGTTCACATATACTTAATTCTCAAATCTCTTTATTATGTGTATTTATTTACTTCCACTCCAGAGATAATTACCGTTAGTATTCTAACAGAATAGAAAAACAAGCCTTAATTTTTTTTCTCGTCAATTATTTTTTACTTTTGAATAAGACTTCAGTATGTAAGCGTAAAAATAGTGTTTCTTAGGCTTAAAACTCCAAATTAATTTATTAGTAGGAAGGCCTAATTTCTAAAATACCTTAGAAGCTTGTTCTCCAAGGAAATAGACTGATGCCACCCTTTGTCTCATTTGCATAAAAGTGCTCTGAGACCAGCAAGATTGCAAAGCACTTCAGTTTCATAACTCCAAACATGCCTACTTCATCTAAAAACCTATAAAAGGAAAAAGGAACTATTTTAAGAGAGGAAATTTGTTTCTCATATCACAAGGAAATAAGTGGGGGAAAATATCTACTTCCTAATTGGGGAGGGCTGGGATAAGATGCCATTCGGACAGGAAGGGAAAGTGAATACTTTCATTTCTTTCCATCTGTGCATACTGTCCTCGTCTCTCTGTGGAGGATGGGCTGGGAGTATAGCTCAGCAGTGCAGTGGCTTCCGGGCAAGCACAAGGTCCTAAGTTTGATTCCTAGTACCCACACACACACAAAAAAAGTATCCTTTATCTGGAGGCTTTTGAGAAAACCTCATCCATTGTGTTCCCTTCAGTGAACAAAAACCAGCGCAAGATGTTGGGGACATTGCTCAGGATAGGGCTATCCAGCCTTAGGACTTTGTGGTTCCTGGAACTCCCCAGGAGGAACACCATAGAAGGGATTAGTAGGGAGAACAAAGAGCAGTTCCACACCCTTCATCAGAAGCATGTCTCTGCCTACACCTTGTTTGTAAATTTATGGGGACCTCCTTTGGCCAGCAGTCTTCTCCAGGCAGGCTAGCCAAGCCTCAAAGCAAATTGCAATTGCTTACTTAGTGTTAGACTCTATTTAGCCTGCTGCTGGCTGCAAGTTAAGAAACCTGAAAAACTCTAAAGGAGTTATTTTAGATATATTATTTTTTTCTTTTACTTTTCTGCAAAGTAAACATTTTCTAAATGAGGTGGATTGATTACTACATTCTTAGCACCTATCTGTCATTTATCTTTAGTGAACCTGAGAATGGCACCTGAGTGGTAGCTACGAGGAGCTGTGTAGGGACCGAAATCACATGTGCGTGTATTTTTGTATTTCTCAGTGGAGTCAACCAGCCCCAGTCTGCTAACCACTGACAACACTCTTGAACGTTCCTTTTTCATCCGAATGAAATCTACTCTGACCAAACGAGGCGTGCACATCAAATCATCAGGATATAAGGTAAGCCGGTTTCTGATTCTCGGAGTGGAGACATTTCTGTCTCAGCCAATCCCAGGTAATTTGCATTGAGTTTTCCAGCTGCTTTGGATCCATATAATTAACACATGTGACCTTGAGCAGCCCATAAGGTCATGCTCATCTCCTTGTCTCAAGGTAAGCTGCTTTCTGCCTCCTCATCACTTTAGACACTACAGGCTGCTCTCTAATGCCCCGAGGTCATGTCTTTTCTTAAAACACTGGTTAATAATACACCAAGTGCTTTAGCACCTACTAGAAATTCACTCTGAATGAAAAAGTGAGTAAAATTCACATCAGTTCTTAAGGTAAGTATTGTAAAGCTGCTACTTCATTTTGCTCACTTCCCCTTTCAAATTCCCCCCTTTCTTTTTGCAGAACAATTCTCCAATCTAACAACATGGTGGCCGTTGTTAGCCCATATCTGTAAATGTAGACAAGAAAATCATAGTGGATTTTAGAAACCTTAATTTTGAAATTAAAATTATTACACATTCAGTCATACTTTGGCATATATGAAATACACCACGTACAAAGTACATGCTCCTATGGACAAAGATGAAAATCCAGAGATAAGCTATATTACTATTTTTTTTAAGTTAAAGATACAAAGCTTTTCTAATCTCTAGAAATTCCAACATTCACTTTCTGTAGCAACATAAATTAAGACCTAGAAAATTTATGAGTGCCTTTGGCAATCTGCACCTTATCAATATTATAGCACGCTAACAGATTTCTTAAACAATATGTACTGCATGTGGAAGGGCAAACAGGAACAGAATGAATTGGCAATGTGGCCAGAAGAAATGCTCCTAATTTTAGACTTTAGAACTTTGGGTAACTGTTCTTTAGGGTGACCACAGCATGGTCAGCGGGATCATTGAGCCTTAAAACCTTTCTGTAAGACATCAAGAGACTTGCAGCTGTACAGTCAGAGGAGGGCACCTTCTCTGACATTAATTCTTCAGAAAAAAAAAAAAGAAAAAGAAAGAAAGAGGTGGGGAGGCAGACCCTTCCAAGGACGACCTTTAGCGCAGCTGTCCTACAGACTGAAAGGCATGTGGTGCATAACCTTGACCTTTTCCAGTTGTAAAGCTGCAAAGAGAAGGTGAGTGGGTAGCTCTGCCTGCAATAGCTTCACCTTTTTTGAGTCTTGTAGCAATGATTCAAAGTCCTGTAATTTGGAGAAAGAAAAACCTTTTTTGCCTAAGACCTTAAGATCATGTTGTATTTCCCTATCTTGCTGAACGCTATTCATTTACTAGTCATTAACTATATAACATTAGCAAGTTTGGAATTTTGTGACAAACCACAGATGTCAGGACTATTGCTATTGCAATGCCAGGAAGAGGCATTTACATTCCAGAGTTTAGAAGCCTTGAGGTTTCCTTTTCAATTTGTTTTTCTGTCTTAGCAACTTTCTTCACCTTTTCTGGCTTTTATTGACTTACAGAGGCATATCCCTGGTGCAAGAAGTGAGATATGGTTTGAAAAAGCAATTGTTAGCATAACTCAATGTCATCATTAGATAATTTAATTTTTATTCTTTTGTACTGCAAATTGTGGGTTACAAAGCTTTGCAAACCTTTGGATCTACAAATAAAGTACATGTATAGGTAAAAAGAAACACAGGAAAAAAAGTTTGTCTAGACAAGAGAACAAGTTGTCTTGTGTTGTTTGATTTGCTACAGGCACTTCAGTAAAGCTGTTTGTACTGCCCGACCTTAAATTATACAAATGAATATCTTATACCAATAAATCTTTCATTCATTAAAAAAAAAATACTGAGTTTCTACTATGGAACCTGTTCTATATCCTGAAAACCCATCAATGAACAACAAGAAGTGCTTTTGTAGTGCTTACATTCTAGCAGCAGGAGATAGACTACCACAAGTAAATAAAGAAGATAATTTCAGAGAGTACTGAATATTAAATAACAGATAAAGTAGCCCTACAGTATGCTGGGCTTGATATCATTTATATATTTTAGCCTTCACAATAATCCTATGGGAAAATGTTCTTAATGTTTTCACTTTACAAATAATGAAACTAAGGCTGAGAGTTTCATTAGCGTACCCAGTACCACATGCTGAATTAGCAGAACTTGAACATGGGTGTCTGGCTCCATGTCCTATGCAGCTGCGGTTAACCACTAGAGAACGCTACTATTCAGAGTGAAGTGACAGGAGGGAGTGTCCTGGGAGCTGTGGAGAGCACTTAAGAGGAGGATCACAGAGCATGATCCTGAGGGGAGGTGACATCACTTATGGGTGGTGAATGAAAAAAAATACATTGAATAAATGGAAGAAAATGTTTATTTTCTTAAATTTAGGATTAAAGAACTTCCTGCATTGGGCTCTTTGACAAACAAAATCTTTTAAAAATGAAACCTTTAACAAACAGAACTGGAATAAGTTTAGAAGCCATTCCAGACACATCAAACAATGTCATATAATGAGCCCACACTTCCACCAAGCCCTGTCAGTAAGTCCTTCTCAAGAGGCTATGAAAGTCTACCCGTTGCCTTTCTCCCTGCACCAGAACTACTACCTCCAAGAGGTGACTCATCTACTGTCCGCTCATAAGATGAATCATCTGACAGACTCAGCCACTCCCCTTCTCTCCTTCTGCAGTGAACGTCCCTCATTAATTAACCTTGTCTGGAAGTTAGTGGAAAAGCTGATGAGAGCCCATGACATTACGCAGCTGAATAACATCCCTGTTTATCTGCTCATTCTCAGCACATGAATCCAGCAGCTTATAAAACATTCCAACAAAACTGATAATCATCCCACCACCACACCTTGAACACAAATAAAAACAGCAATGATAATTTCTCTGTACTCTCAATATTCCCTTTAATTGAACTACCACTGTATGCATCTTTCCTTTCTCTTACTTACAGACCCAAGGGGTTAAGCCTTGTTTCATGCAGGTTATTATGTTTCTCTCCATTATTTCTGTGACCTTGGCCCATGGACTTTTCTTACTTTCTTCATCTCTTTATCTGTTTTTGTTGTCCTCATGGATAGTAATCACAGATACAAAAGTATCACTGATTAAACACTGATAGGCACTATGCCAAATACTTTTACACTTTTTAAATGCATAAGTCATTATTTAAAAATCTCCTCTCTACATTCTATTATCATGCCCATATTGCAGCAGAAAAATTGAGACCTTTGCAGGTGAAATCCTTATAGCTTTTAGGTAGCTACTGAGAAGCCAAAATTGAATCAGGCAATGAGACTCTGGAGTTTGCCCTTTTGGAGCCGCTGCTTCACTGCTTGTCACTGAAGTTCAAGGAAAGGGGCAAAGTAAGATGGACCTCAACATATGAAGCGTCAAACTTCTAAAACAAAGAAGCTCTTCTTGTGTCAGTCTTTAACGTGCAGCTCACTGTGTCCCACTGCACTAATGTACCAAATGCTTGGCAATTTCAGTAACCCCAGTGGGTCTGAACCCCAGTCTTTCCCAGACTCTCACATCTATTCATGTACAGGTTGAGAATTCCCAATCCAAAAACCCAAAATACCCCATTGTCTAAACTCACTGACAACACAAGTAGAAAATTCCACACCTGCCTCATGTGATAGATCAGAATAAAACACACACAGACACTAAAAATATTATATCAAACTTCCTTCCTATATATACAAGGCATAAATATTATTTTTAATGTATGTAGTACAGGGTCTTCAGGGTCTCTACACAGATTGGACTCAGTGGTCCTCCTGTTCTTTAGTCTCCCAAGTGCTGGGATTACAGGTGCATGCCCAGTCTCAGTCTCCATCTCAACATACCCCAGGGGTGGGGCAGGCATAGCAGACCAGGGATTGAACCCCAGCCCCTGTGTCTGCCTAAGCAGGCTCTTTAATCCACTGAGCTATCTGGGCGGCCCTTCAAACATAAATAAATTTCACAGTTAAACCTGAGTTGCATCTCCTAGATACTTCATTATATATGTGCGGATATTACAAAATCAAAACGTAATCTGAAGCAACCATTTCAGATAAGAGATACTCAATGTGTACTCCCTAACCAAGAATTCTAGGCAAAGAAGTACCAATCTCCATCTGTTAATTCAAGCAGAGAATGTAATAAAAATTGTTGTGGCTTAGGTTGCCACATACTAATCCTGAAGAAAGTTCCCATCTCTTATGAAGTTTCTCACCTATAAGCTGATATTCAGTTGTTTCTGTCTTCACTTACTTTGAAATCCACAGTAGTATGTTATCTGGTCCCACCACTTCTTGTGCCTCAAGGGCTTCCCTGTTGTTTAGGTCTCATTGTTGGTCACATATCTTTGCATAACACAGCTCTCATTTAAATTGCCTTGCACTAGTATTCTGCCTTCTTGATTAGGTCTGTGTCTGGGAGAATTTCCCAGGTATAGCACATGAAGTAAGAGGAGATACGTAATCAGGGAAATTATAGCAGTGAAGACTAATTGAGGTGACTCCTGGCTCCTGTCTGTAGAGGATAGTTTCCTTTGGCTGGGACTTTTGGTTTTCTACTCTGCTCTTAAATGCCCACTGGCACTGCTGTGGTTTCTGGAGTAAATACTCCCCCCATGTTGTAATGTCCTAACTGACATGATGTAGAAAAACAGTCTAGACTGGGAAACAACAAAGAGAAAAATTTCTGTTACATTTTATGTGAGACTGAGAATGTCTCTGAACTTTTTGGAGGTGTTATCAGCAAATACAAGGAGTTCCCATTATGACCTAAGCTAACACATTACTAAACAAAGATGTGGGTAAACTCAGGATTATTAAAAGCCAAAATCCCTCATCTGGAGTATAGATTTCCTAGTAGCTAATTGTTCAACTAAATGACTTCTGAAATCCTACCTAATCTCCATATGATATAAAGAATCAAAAAAATACAGAAGTTGGGAAATTCACTGATTTAATTAAGGTTTCTGATAAACCTCGGTTTTAGGAACAGCTACAGCTGAACATGAAGGAACAAAAACAATCAATTAGAGAGCGTGAGTAGCTACAGTAGCTACAGAAAATTCTCTTGTCTTATCTAAACACAAACAGTTGTCCTTTAAATTAGAAACTTCTGTTGTTGTTGTTTTTTAATTTATACTGGTACCTGATCTGGGGAGTGAGCTACACACAGAATTTTAACAGTGATTTGTTTTAGTTTAGATGTCAGAGATTGCTTTAAAACGATTTGATAAAATCTATAGATCTTCTCCCAAAGCAAATTTGTTTTGCAGCTGTAGGTCCTTAAATCCTTGAAGTTTATCCACTGATCTCAAGTTACAAAATCTTATTTAATATGATTATATCTTCAGTATTTTTAAGAACTTAGCATATCTTACAGAACATATTTCACCAATATTACAGTAATTCTTTCCTACCTCATTTTCCCTCCCATTTTTTCATGAAGCACTAATATAGAAGTTCTATGACTTACAGAATAGAAAAACAAAACTCAGATTTATGTCCTGATCTCTTTTTGCAAATACGAGTGATCTTCTAAAAATTATTTCTCAGAAAATATTTTAGACATATTAGAGAAGATTCTAGAAATTTTAAAATAATATTCTAAATTATATCATAGTCAGGACAGTTATTTTCATTTTTTCAGATTTTTTTCTTTTTTTTTTAAATAGGACAGTTTCAGTAATTAATGCATTTTACATTATTATCTTCCTAGTGGTTATTCATAGTACAAGTCCTGTCCAAACACTGTTACTACCAATCTTTCTTCTCATAGTATTAAGCAAAAGCTTATATCTATTCTAACTATTCCGTATATACAAATACAAAATGGTCCTTCTTTTGTATCCCCTGTTTTTTGTTTAGTCCTGGCAGAGATGGGTATTTTATTGGCATTTAAATATTATAGGTACTTGAATTCAGCAAAACTCTCCAACACGGTCCAGCAGTCCATAATAGTAGTGGGTTATCCACAGAAGTTGTTGACCAGAGCCTTTTACAGATCAGCATATTAATATGTATTTACTTCATATACCTCATTTTATACTTTTCTGCTGGATAGTTAAGACCAAGATAAAGCAAGACCTATATAACAAGAAATGTAACTTTTGTACCTGACAAGGTCAGTCAAGTCCCCTCAGGTTTTATCCTGTAACCCTGTATCACACTTTGTAGATCCTTTGTCAGTGTCAGCCAGTGGATGAGTCATTGCTTGATCAATTTGCTCTCTGTGAAAGCCTGAGAGAATGTTTTCTCTCCATGTGACTCTCCTTAGACACGTTATACATCATCGATCACATTCCCCTGTGGCTCCATAATCTCCTTGATCAGAAAATTTGTGGCACAACTGAGTTACATGATGTTACAGTACAGGTTCTCCTAGGGACAGTTATTTCAGTAGTACCTACTTCTTCCTATTTGTTCACGTAGATGTACATCACTAGAATTTTTAGTGCCAAAATCACAACTAGGTAAATTTAAAAATGGAAGCTTTTGCATATGCAAATTTGTTCTTGATTGAATGTGTAGATAACAAGTTTCAAGATGATAGCAGAATAGCAAGAGATTATTACTGTTTTGGTCATTTGGACTTTTAGTTCTTCAATAAAGTGCACCGTATCAAAATATCCACCTTTGCCCCTTGTTCATTAGCCACATTAATGCTCTGCCAAAATCCATCTGCATCTGTTTTCAATCCTCCAGTTTAATGCCTTGTTACAAATTCATTATGAGAAATTCACGAAGTGTCTTTCAGATTTTACTTCTCCGTTCTGTCCCATATGGAGCTACCTCAAGTTTCTTCCCCAAACCTCAGCAATCATTTACTTCTCTGCAGCTGCATTATGGGTGGTGCACAATGCCAGCATGCTTTAGAATCTGACCCTAGCTTACCACTTCTGCCACCACCTGCACCATTTCTTCCTAGAGACCCTACCTCCGATGCACTAGCTACATTGATTGTGCCAATCACCTTTCTTAAAATAGGTGAGCATATGAACCCTGCTACTGTTGGAACCATGCTGTTTTCCTCTCCCGCAGTGCCTTTCTATCACTCTAAAACGCCTTGGTTTGCTATATGGAAAATTTTTATCTGGCATAGCACCATACAAATGTCATATTTTATTTTCTCAAATACATGTAAGTCAAATATCCCCTCTCCTCTGTATGAAAATACTATTTTAGTTGTTACTTATACTCTCTGTGCATGTTTTCTCATCTGTATATAATCCAAAGAACTTTCCTACATAAGTATAATGCAAACCCTGCCAAGTATCTTCTGCATTTTATGAAGTAGTTTCATAAAATTTCAGAGAAACATCATAATAATTATTTTAGGTAATTATTTTGCAAGTTCTGAAGGTAAATAAAACTGATGCACAAAAGCATAAAGTGACTGATCTGAAGTTGCATTCGTAATCAATGGCAAGACTGAAAGAAACATGCAGATCTTCTGGTCTCTAAAATCACACTCTTCCCAATACACTATGTCCATTGCTGGGTGCTTTCTCATTCTACTTTGTTCCCTCAGCACCTATCACAGTATGCTAGATATGGTTGTCACTGAATAACTGTGGATGAAAATGAGTTATACACTTTCTTCTTCTGAGACACAAATGAAAAATTTGAACAGTCTATGTTCTGTGGAGTACCCATAGAACATAGCTGAAATCCGTGCCTTTTTGATGTGACCATTTGAACAGTTGTGAACCCAAATGACCATATACTATGATATGAGTTCCATTTCTCCACCTTGACTATAAAGGCATTGTGAATCTTCATCAATGACTAATGAAACTCAAGGTACACCACATCCAGTGGTCCCTTTGGCCATCAACTGAGGATTCCTTTCAGCAAAGAAGTGAGTCATAGTAGCATCACATATTGATTCCAACGTCATATAAATTTCTGTTAACCACCATTTTCTTTCTAATTAAGTTAAACCTTAATATTTTTTTTTTCCCTGGAGATCAACATTTTGGAAGCTCCTGAAAGTTTGAGTACTATCTGCCAGTATCTTGTCTTTGGGACAATTCCATAATTTCTCAGAGATTTAGAGATTGCTAAGAATATGTGAAGTGTTGTTATTAGAAGCTAGCTCTTTCCTTTTCCCAGTGAGTATGTATGTACCACAAGTTTTCTGTACCAGGAGAAACCGAGTGCTTCAGTGCTTCCCTGCTCAACTCCAGCATAAGGAACAATGTTAGCGATCTTTCTGTGGGGATTTCTAAGAACCCCACGCTGAATTCATCAATCAAAAGTTGCTCATTCTCCTCAATAAGTGTGGATATATTAGACACCATCTAGCTCTTTCTTCCAGCCTGGGATGCATGGATGTACCAGGTGTCTGGACATATCAGTGCTTCTCCTGAAGCTTTTTCTTCAGCTTTGTGTTGCCTTAAAATGATGAGTACAGTATTCCAAGACGTGCAAAATGTAACTGTCTTGTCAAATCAATAGATGAATTTTCAGAGAGACCAAAAATTCTGTCAACTCATTCAGGCTTTCAAAGGCTATGCATTTATTGCCTTTCAATCAACCCAGACACCTAGAATAAATGGAAGAAGGAGAAAATTTCCAGAGTAGAATTTACAGGCAGAGGTTATCCTGATGAAAAATGCAAATAGAGGAGAGAACCAATAAAATCAAATTTTTAAAATCCTATTATCTCGTTTTAGTCTCTACTCACCTCTGCACAATTGTCCATTACAACCTAGTTTTCAGTGTCATTTTAAATACAGCTGACATTGGTTCTGATCTTAAAGAATTTATTTCCCATTACCAAGGTATGACAGTAGTTCCAGCTTTGGATATGTCATTTCTGCTGGGACTAATCAGCTAGCTATTTTTCCAACTAGATGGCATAATCACTAGTCATTCTGTGAAGTGTCTGTACATTCTATGTCAATGACTCCAACACAAGTGTGTTACTCACAGGTGCTTCATTTTCCATTATACAGATTACAGGAAGAAAGTAGGAGAGGTAGCATCATTCCTTCCTGACTAATGCTGTATCTTCATGGGTTCGTTTCCTGAGCATCTAGTACCTAAAAATAGGAGTGATGGCCACTTTGAAGATGACATCACTGACATAGGAAATAATGACCTCTTCTGTATACATCTTTGATGCACTTCAAAAAGTTTATATTTATATAAGTATATTCTCAATGTGATATATTTGTTTATATAATTATCCCTCTAATAAGATGTTGGCCCATTAAAATTAGTTTAAAAAAATTACTTAGGAACTAAAAGTAGACAAACAAATTCAGTTCATCATCCATTCCAGATCTGATAGTCTTACATGTTGAAATGTCCTAATAATAGCATCAGTGTCCCACAGGGTCTTTTTCCCTGTAATCCTCTGAAGTAGAAGTTACTTAACTCTAAAAACTTTAAGGGCCTCTAGGTACATGACCTTTCTTGGCCATTATTAACTGGAGATCATTGTACTAAAGAGAAGTGCATAGGCTCTGACTTCAGATGGCCAAAGATTTTGGACAGCCTCGCATTTCTGGTTCTTTGACTTTAAGTAAGTTACTTCTTTATGTGTCTACTTCCTCTCCTTTAAAGTATGACCACTGAAAGAACCAACCTCTTTCATTACCTCCTGATGTAATGTAGGTAGAGTGGTTATCACAATGCCTGGTCCATAGTGAGCACATGACATGTGATTTTACGTGTAGTATTTCCAGAACTCACATTGTGAGTCTGATAAAGATGAATCTAAACTATCCAAAAACGTTAACTTCCTGCCTCTGTAAAAGTACCCGTAACTATGAGAAAGTAGTATTTCATCAGTAATATTTCAGATTATCTCCTGGAAGTTATATGAGCTCTAGAATAATAAATGATTTCTTCTGAATATAGAAAATGCATTTATTTCTGGGAACTTTCTCCTTGCTTTAGTGTCCTGAATATTGATTTGATTATAAGGGACGAAATACGAATGAAATATGTCATCTGTCCCTTTAATAAAAGAAGCACATACCAAATAGTTTTCTTTGGAATTGATTTAGCATCACAGCAAGACTAATATTGCCCTTTAATGTAAGAAATGAAGTAGGGGAGGGCTAACTTGATGCTGTTGATTTCTAAAATAAATGAGATGTCTAGTTTTCTGTGGACCATAAGCCTGTGCATTTGGTAGGACTGTCTACACACCATCTCATAAGCCTCTCATAAGGAAGGCTGGCTACCATTGTTGGTTAAACCCTGCTGTGTCTCTCTGGGCACCATTCAGAAGAGATTCTTTTGACTCTTCCCAAATAGAGGAAAAGGATCAGGACTCTATATGTTGGCTTCTGTATATGCTTCATCTACTTCCATTGTGAGGAGGAGTAGTACTTCAGGACTTGAGTCAATCATGTCTTGTTCCAACTCTAAATGTCCTTGCTAAGCTCCACCATCACTGGAGTAATGTCCTTATCACAAACTTCTTTGACACTCTTTATTTGAACAGAAGAATCATCTAATGAGCTTATAACCCTTTATAGTAATAGACAAAAGAAAATCTTTAGGCTGCTCTCTCTTTCTCTTCCCATCTCCCTCTCTCTCTCACCTCTCCTCTCTCCCTCCTTCCTCCCCTCCTTCCTTCTCCCTCTTTTTCTTTTTCCTTCCCTCTCTCTTTCTCTGAGATAACAATGCAACTACTACAAAAATAGTCATTTGACTACAAGTCAATGCATAGCAGCATTTACACTTTCCTTTACCAGGCCCTTTGCATCTGGCAGTTATTCTCCCTAGTGTGTTTACTGTCTTCAGGGATTTCTATGGACCACACCTGTATCTCATGGAGATTTCTGATCAAGCATTACTTGTGTCACCTTGTATCATAAATAATCAGGTGCATCCTTTGACTCTGTTTACCTGCTTTATCCATGACCTCATAGCACTTAACACAACCTGTCACTGTCTGATACATTGATTTGTATACTGCTGTCCACAACAATAATAAACCTAAGTTCTTAGAATGATTTTAGGCAGATAGTGAAAATTAAGTAAGCATTCATTTTTTGAAAAATGAATGAATTTATAAATGTTGTGCATGCTTTATACCAAGACCAGAACATATTCCTTGTTTGGGACATTGTTCTTGTTCCTTTAAAGGTGTTTAGGGATGAAAATGTGTAGCCAGTAAAGTTGTAAAATTACTTTTAGTTTCCAGGTTGTGCTGATTGTGTATGTTGAATTATTCTTCCTTTTGCTTTTAAAATGACTACACTAATGGCTGACACATTCTCTCACATGCTGTCTTATTCAGTTTTTAAAAAATCAACATATGTTTAACTTGTACCCCACTTGTACCCAGTTCTAGTGGCTAGAGCTTTAGAAGCACAGTCAAGAGACACTTGATTATTACTTAGTAGTTTTGAATATATTTAATAGTCCTCAACAGCCCCTTCTCAAATGTCCCTCAAACTCATGACTCCTTATAGAAGTCATGAAAACAGATAGGCTTAATAGAGGCACATCTGGTGGGGAGAGTCGCACAATTCTATTCCACTGTCAGCACTTTGTTTCTTATTTGACCTGTGATGTTGGGCAGCCAGCCTAATTACTGAGTGCTTCAGTTTCCTCTGTAAAAACAAGGTAAATAATAAGTCTTGCCTTTGATACTCATTAGTCACTCATGGTTGAACTTGCACTGAATTTTTTTTAATTCTTTGAGATGCCTCAAGAACTTGTGTACCTTGTCCTTGGAGAGACTATGGGTACCATGAAACCATGTAGACTGGAAAATCAATCTACTTCATAAAATGAGGATAAAAATAAACTGGTGACTGGAGAGAAATACTCCTGCCTCATTTCATGAACTGTGTAAAAGTTCTTTTCTTCATTTACTGTAACATAATATACATCTCTTTATCCCAAGAATATAACATCATGTACTTGTTAAATACATTTTTCCCTTTAATTTCTTTCCAGTTAACTTACTGTTGACACCCGTGCTAGCATTTTCTGAAGTGTTTTTTGCTTGTTTATTTGTTTCCAGTTGATAAGACCTGAAACTTGAAAAACACAGTCTAGAGACACTTGATTATATGGCCTGGAGGGCCCTTCCAGGTGGTCTAACCTTTTTTATGATCAATAGAATTAATAATAATTGTTAAACTCTTTCAAGAAAAATTCATGGAAATGTAAGGCATTGTTACTAACTTATTGACTTATTATGAACTAATATCTTCTCTATGGAATCTTTTTTGTTTTTTTATTGGACAGAAATGCAGAATGATGCAATTTGCCCAATGTCTCATAATGACCAGATCCCAAGCACCTTGACACAGTTGGAGAAACATGAATTTCTGTGGTACTGAACTCTAGGACATAAAAGTGTTGACACCTGGCACCTTCAGGCTTCTAAGCTTAGAGAGCTCTGTTGGTCAACCATGGTGAATTAAAACCCCAAAAACATGGATTGATACGAAGGCACTCAGTACACGAAAAGGAGAGTGAAGCTTAGAACCAACAACCCACACTGTCATCTCCTACAAGGGTCTGGAAGACTGCTGAGCAGAAGGCCCTGAGCAGTCTTCCTGCCCACACAGTAGAGATGTGCTGCAGGAGCCTGAAAGACATTTTGTCCCTGAAAGGATCTTTTCCCTTTTGCATTCATAAGTCACATCTCCTAATCATGCCATCCAGTCCTAAAATTTTTTAGAGGCTGGAACTCTGCTAGTGAAAATTCATAGGCACCTGCTCTTGATTTACTTCCTGCTTAGAATAATTTTACACAGCTGTGATATTGCAGAATGACTGTTCAAAGTACTAAGCAGCGAAGTTCAGTTAAGAATGGAAATGCTGGGTGTTTGGATTGTAATAATTTCAGCTGTTCCTTTTTTTTTTCTCAGTACCATTAGTAATCTGTCATTCTAATAATAATAATTCCCTTTTGACATCATGAAGTGAAGAAGAAACTGTCATTGACATCAAAAATGAGATGATATTTCAGCAGTATTATTTCACTGAAGATAAAATGGAAAGCTTTATTACTCTCCATGCCTTAAAGAAAGCTGAACAAGGCATATGCTGACCCTAGAGCTTATCTACTTCAGTTCCTTCCAGCCTGATATGAAATAACTAATTTTAATTGTTCCAACTACTTTCAGAATAGAGATTTTCCCTGAAGCTTTATAACTACATACTGGGAACTCTTTTTTTAAAAAATAAGCTTTCTTGAAGAAACAAAAGTCCAGTGTAACCAAGAATGTTTTATAATTTTCACTTTTGAACATCGCCTTTTATTGACAGTATTTAGGAACTTATACTCAATCATGTAGTCAATACTGATTGTGTATTGCACACTACTCTGGGTTTTAGGAAGACAAAGATGGATAAAATCACCTCTCTGGTCCAGAGATCAGAGTCTAGAATTCTGTAAAGACGGGATTCTGAGGGAGTACTGTATGTGCTGTGATGGAGAAGCATTTGCAGGTAGCAGGATGAAGTAAGTAAATCTGTGTGGTAGAGAAGGAGAGTAGCTCAAAGAGCATCATTTTAGCCAGATCTTAAAAGACAGGCTCACCCTGAAGAGACAGTAGAGGAAGCTTCACACAAAGGGAACAGCATCAGCAAAAGATGAAGGCAGCAAGTGAATGGTGCAGAAGGAATGAATTCTGCAGGTGTCTAGGGAAAGACACCTGAGCTGTGGAGGCAGAAGTCAGAACTTCCATTTCATGCAGTCCCACCCCTGTCAGATAATCAGGGGTTAGGATAACAAGGATGGAAATTCAAAGGATTTCTTAATTTTAAGAAAATGAAGATGATTTTTTAACAAGGAGACCACAAAGGCTGTACTTAGCCTATGAGATAAAAGAATAAGTATGTAGATTTAAATAAGTCTTTTGAAAATTCCTCTTAGGATTTTCTCAGTTTATTTTTCCTTCTGCCAATCAGCAAAAACGACAATTTTTTTCTGAAGCTTAAACTGCTCATATAGCCATTCTGAGAGGAAGACTATGACCTTGCTAGAACCACCTAGCAAGGATAGACAAGGGAGAGAGCCACAGGCATTGAAACACCGGATTTCAAAATGAACTGAAGTGGGAAAGCTCTGTCATCTGATTGCTGGGTCTATGCACCACTGAGTATTTGGATTCTCAGAAATGCCTCTATAGTGGGCTCGAATAAGCAAAGCCCATCTTTCAAGTAGCATAAACTTCTCTTTAGATAAATTACTTGGTAAAACTCCAAGTCTTTTAAGGATGACTTCTTTTCTCGGTAGAAAATGTGTGAGTTCTTCAGCTCACTTACTTCTAGTTTTTTTTGTTGACTAGTTAGCCTTTAGAGTAATTGTAGCAATCTCAGTAAACAGCGCCATCGGAGCACCCAGTCCCTTTGTTCTGGACACACGACCTTACAGCGCATCTGTAGTTAAGCAGTGCTCTCATAAACAGTAAATGATGACATGAAGTATCAGTTTTATAACTGTGTAAAAATTCAACCATATAAGTAAGTTTTTTTAAAAAAAAATCAAACATAGTATATGGATACTGGGTTTTTAATCTTCTCCCAAGAAAATAAAATTTTATGTTCCCAGATCGAATAGTTAATTATTTCTTTTCACAAATTTTCAAAAATAATTGAAAAAATGGAATATCTCCATTTCTCACTATTTTTACAGTATCTACATAGGCTTTATCTTCAATCAAAGATAGACTCTGGCATTTTGTGTTGCAGGTCACTAGCTGAGTTGCTTTTTATCTGCTTGGCTTTATTTATTTTTCACTTTCAAACATCTTTTTCTTCTCCAGATAATCAATGTCTCAATTGCTCTCAAACACATCTACTTCTGGTATAACCCCATGGACTCCACACCTAAACCAAGCAAATGCCATTTAAAAGTAGATCTTTTGTTTAAGTCAGCTCTCATGATTGAAGAGAAAATCGCATTCCCAGTTGGCTCTTAGCACTTTTTCATTACCATATGGAGAGGCTAGAAAATTGAACTGGACACAAATGGGTTTGGGTGTGTATCTGGTTTCTTTGCATGTACTAAAGCAACACGGATCCGATATACAATAAACAAACATGCATTATGTGTTGTTTTCAGTCACTTTATAGACACCCGCATTCATAAATTTTGAAACGGTTGTAAGAAGCAGACTTTGATGGGACCAAACTCACAGATGAGCTTTCGATCACTGGAACAACCACAGTCTAAGTTTATGCTGACAGTTTATCAGCCCTTCTCCGCCAAGGAAAATTGTTTTTTAGTGCTTGCCTATTAGCAATCACATGCATAATATGAAATTGAGTTTTGGGGAGGACGGCCTACCATCTGTCTTTCTGATTTTTTTTTTTCAGTGTTTCATGCTCAAGTTCAATTCTCTGTGTATCAGAATGCTGAAAAATGGCCCGGATACCAATGTGATTTTTTTTTTAACTTGCAGACTTTTAAAAAGAAAAAGCATTGACACCCCAATCTGCACATTACCTTTTGAGCACACTTCAAATTCTGCCTGCCTGTTGGAGGCAGCATCGGGATAGCTGGCTCTTTGTAAAGAACAGTTCGTTAGTGTACTTTAAGAAGTGTTAACACATTTTCACAAGGATAATTTAAAGAGAAAGTGGGATGCAATGTGAGGTTAAGAAAATGGAACTCTAAATGGCCTATGTGAAGAATGAAAAAGATCTATATAATTCCCTCTCCAAGTTCCAGTATGCTAAGTTTTTTTATCAATAACATTGTTTTCTGCAATAATACCTGCCTCGGGAAAAATGTCTCTGTTGCTGTCAGGATTATATTTCTCAAAATATGCTTAAAATGATTCTGTTAAATTAATTTTAAAAAGTACCTTCTACAGTGTAGAAGAATTGCTCAGAAGAACACTCCTAAGCCTTTCATGTGTAACTGCATTTGTGTGGCAGGGCATTTATTATGCTATAAATTCCATCACTGATTTTGGCCAGTTCAGATTGATTCGGCAGTAACTGTAAGTAATGAACCTTCCATGGCCAAAGAGGGGGAGGAAGACAGGAGGAACCAACACACTCATGGCTATGGGAATACAAATTGTAGGGTTCATTTAGTCATAGCTTTTATCATATCATGCAGTCAGTACCCTACAAAGCAGGAAAATATATCCAGAAAAATATTCAGGTTCTTTGATCTGAATTCAGCAGCTACAACAGGAAAATCCAATGAGACTACTTCTTGAGGGAAAGAAGTGGTTTGTTTTTCCCTGAAGCTTTACTTCCTGTATTGTTCCCAGACATCTTCTTCCCACAACCTTAAATGAGGGCAAGTGTATTTGTTGCTACAAAAGCAACAAATACAGAGTTCTCCTTCCCTAGGTGAAGTAGTTTGCATCTCTTGTACTCCCTACAAGTATTCAAGGGCAACAGAAGGTGGCAGAACCATAAGCAATGGGTCCTAGTGGGAGGTCTTGAGGTCTTTGGGGTGTGCCTTCCAAGAGGATTATGGAATTCCTGGGCTCTCCTTGCTCTTTGCTTCTTGGCCATGAGATGGGCAATTTCTTTTTTTTTCAGAACCGGGGATTGAACTCAGATCTTTGCACTTGCCAGGCAAGCACTTATTCTGCTGCGCTATCTCCCCAGCCCCTTTATTTTTATTTATTTAATTTTTTGAGATGGGCAATTTTGATCATTTTGAGTGTGTGGCACATACTGCTGTCATCATGTGCCACCAGAAATCTAAAGCAATAGTGACAGCTGATTATGGACTGAAAGCTCTAAAACTGGAAGCCAAACTAAATCTTTTCTCTTAATAAACTGATGATTTCAAATATTCTGTTTAGTGGCAAAAAGCTGACTATTATATTAAGGAAACCTGGGCTCTCTCACTCTCAGCCCAGAGGAGACTCCCGAGGGATTGGGTTATAATAATCTGCTGTTGAAAAGGTATAGAAATAATATAGTCTGAAGTATAAAAGCGCAAGAGATGGAGGGATGGGAGAGGGAGAGGAAGGAAAGAGGTTGTAGAAAGAATTAAGATGTATTAAAAACATTTTTGACACCCCATGATGAATGCAGTCATTATGTTCGGCAATCATGTGCTAATAAAAATATTTTTTTAATAAAGAAGACTCCTCTGTTTAGGTATTTGTAGAGAGGTGAGTTAGTTAATAACCTTTTCAACAGTATATTATTATAACCCAACCCCTCAGCAGTCTCCTCTGGGCTGAGAGTGAGAGAGCCCACATTTCCTTAATGTAATAGCTTTCTGCCACTAAACAGGCAGCAGTTAATTCCTGAGCCCATTGAGAACGTAAGGTAGCTAGTGAGAGGGCTAGCAGGAGAAGCACACACTCAGAGGCACCCATGCCCCCTGAGGTGGTGACTGGAAAGGAACCAGATGAATGAACAAGGCTTAAGTGACTGTGGTAAAGCAGTACATCCACTATTAGAGGGTTTGTTCCTGATATTCTTCTAAAACTGAGCACTAAGGAAAGAGAGTATAAGAACTGGAATTAAGTACAACCTGAGATCATAGATATCAACACAAATAGAATAGAATGAGTCTTTGGTTCGAAAGTGAGAATGAGATATGGAGAAGAATGACGCAGGGAAAAAAAAAAAAAACTCTTTTAGCATATTTCACATACTGTGGAGGCTAAGAAAGTGCTTGTTTCACTCCTGTCAGTTTCTGTGGCTCTCTGACCTGAATGCTTCAGAACAGAGAAGAGAGAGGCAGTAGGGTGAAGTCGGGTGCAAAGTGCTGGCTGCTTGGCAACAGTGTGTGGGTTTAGGGAACCATAGTGTCTATAGACAATGGGCAGGCAACATTTTATGTCATCTAGATCTGTTTCTTCTGCCCCGTTCCACTGATTTTTCAAGAAGATGAAATATAAGCATCTAATTCTTCTTAGAGAGTGGTAGCCCCTCTGTGCTATCTTTTGTCCCCAAGAATGAACACCACAAATTCTTCTCAGACTTCTCCCCTTTGTTTTTTTCCTTTTTCCCCCTTAAAATCATGGGATAACAGAGCTTAAGTGTCTATGGGTGTGGTATTTTGAAAATTGTAGAGTAAATCTGATATAATGAACCTTTTAGAGTCTCTTTGAAATATACATTTCTCAGAAATGGTAATGCACACCTGTAATACCAGCACTTGGAAGGCTGAGGCAGGAGGACTGATGAAATTTCAAGGCCAACATAGACAGCTAAAGGTCAGCATGGGCTAGAGGCAAGACTTTATCTCGAAAATAAACAAACAAAAAAAAAAAAAGGAAAGAGAAAGAGAAACAAGGAAAGACAAGAGAAAAAAATACATTTCTTATTGAAGTAATTTTATGAAGTGCCTCACAGACAACACCATAGGTACAGTAGACAAGTCTTTAGGTACAAACAATGAGAATCAGCTAAATGCAGAAGCCCTCATCAGTTAAAGTTGACATACACTGAGCGACACAAGCAGGGTGCCAGGCCCGGAGCGGACATCTCTCTTCCAAATGAAAACTGACCTGCGTGTCACTGTTGCAAGGTCCTCCCTTAAATCATATTTAAATCGGGGCAATAATGAATTTTACAAGATTATGAATATTTTTAGCTCCTACCAAAAAGAACTTAATACCAAATGGCACTGGAAGGTTCAGCAACATGATATAAGGCACCTCTAATTCAGTTGAATCTGTTATTTCTAATAGTTGTGTTGGAATTTGAAAATGTCATTTAGAAAACTAGAATTATTAAAGGGGGAGAAAGCTGGGGAACTTCCAAAAGTGATTGAAATATCTTCTAGGGGTCAAAGAGAAATATAAAATGGGCCTGGGACAAAGAGAAGCATGCTTGATGTCCTTCCAAAACTAAGCAATTCTGTACACATATTTATGACCAATTAAGACTATTACATGGCCACTTGGTAAGTCACATAAAAACTGACCAATAATTGAATAGTAAAATATTTGCGCAGAACTTGATTCACACCTATCCTTGGAATGTGCTAGCTCAATAGAGCCAACAAAGAGAAATTACTGCAAGTTTTAAATTACGAAGACCTGAAATACATACATACATACATATGTATTAAATAAATATATATTAAATAATCGAAAATCAACATATGTAGTTTTTCATTGTTCTCGTGCTATTTGGCTGCAAGAAAGTGTTTAGCCTTCCTGAGACTCTTGAGAAGGTATAATAGTACCTCTTCTGAAATGTCATAGAGTCATTATGAGGTCAATGTTAGCTATTATGAGTGAAAATAAGTGACTGTGACTGCCTAATTTTATATTGGGTTATAACTAAGATTTTAGTATTCAGAAAGCATTGGTTTAGCTTATGTCTTACCATTAGGAATTAATCTCTCCTTCATATTTTTATTTTAAATAGAAAAAACAAAACAACCCAAAAACAGTAAAAGTGATACAGAATTTCAAAGTACAAGGATAGGAAATTGACAATGGCTGTTATATTACATATTATTATTTTAACAAAGTTGCTCAGATTACCAGATGTAGGAATGCAAGATTAATCAAACAGTTTAAACATTAATAGTTATTTTCAATAAACCACTAGAAATTATTAGTACCTTCATCTTAGCTAATCTATATGTATGTATGTGTGTCCTTTCCTTTTCTCTTTTCCCCATCCCACTTGTTCCTTCCTTTAAAAAAAAAAAGATAAACATAACAATGAAACCAAGTTTCAAAACAAGTTGTTAGGATACTTACAATGGTTGATACATTATGTATTATCTTCCTAGGAGTTATTCAGAGTAGAAGATACATGGGTACTATTTTGTCTATGTAATATTAGCACAAGACTTTCTTATTTATGAGCAGAATATATTTATTGGGAGGAAAGAAGCTCCTGTCCAAGAGATTAACAGAAGGGGGACCCAAGAGGGTTGTCCCCAGGAAGTGGTCTCTTTCAGGGACCTTTATAGAGTGGGCATGAGGTGGGAAAAAAACTATGGTCAACCAATGAGATTACAAGCACCATTGCTCAGGTAAAATTGATTAAATCCAGTGCCAAATGGGGAAGCCACTCACGTAGCAAGCAAGCATGAATATGGGACAGAGTCTCTTCCTGTTGGAGGTTGGCTTAGGGACTCATTTGGGCTCTTTCAAGGAGGTCTAACCCTACTTAGAATATCAGTCACTGATGCCCATCCCTAGGGAAGTATGTAGCTATATATTTCCTCTTTTGTCTTGAGGTCTGGCCTATAAGGAAGTGCAAGACTTTCTTTTTAATGCACTAAGAGAAATTAGCTGTATAACAATCTTAACTCTCTTGTGTATACATATATTTTTTTCCTTTTTTCCTTTCATTTTCCCTTTCCCTATCAGTCTTTCCCTCATTTTATCTCTGACCTTGGAGCATTTAATTTTGCTAGGAAAAACTATTTTAACAGAATTGTTCAAATTCTTCACTTCTAAAGAGAGCAAATGCAGAAAGCATATTCATACAATAAGAGGAGGAAGGTGGGGGAAGTTACCACCTTGGTCCTGTTGCCTTAGTAGAGTCTGTGAGTCCCCTTAGGTTAAAGGATTACACAGCAGCGGCCGTGGGTCTAGGTGGGGTACCATGGCATCTCAGCCGTCTTTGTCATTGCTGCTCACTTTGGTTAATCTTAAAGATTTGATATACAGTGCTAATAGTACCTGACTTTGAGTTGGTATTTTTATTAGTGAGTATAACTATGTGTCTACCTCATTTAACTTTATTCATATTAAAGTAAACCATTATCAGAAGCTGCAGCTAGCACTATAGAGACTTTATGTTCCTAGAGGTAGAAATAGTAAAAGCATTCTCTTCAGGATCCAGATGAGCCATGAATATTGACTATAGTGTTCAACTCAGAAAACATTTTCTGTAGTTCCAACAGGGTGGCTTCTTTAAGTTTCCACTTGTGCTCAAGGAATAACTACCTTCAAGAAGAACCTTATTAATGTAAAAAGTGTTTAAAAGCAAAGCATTTTGGAAGGTTTTTGAAGCAGAAGAGAAAGCTGAACATTTTCAGGCTGCTCAGATGGATCAAAATAAGAATCAAGAATGGCAGGCAATGCACAGCAGACTGTGAAGAAAGCACTGTACTTGAGGAACGCCAAATCTATATTGTAGCTGTGTAATCACAACAAAACACTTCATCTCTTTTTGTCTCCAGTTCCTTATTTCTGTGATAGATACTAATATCTGCTTTACCTGCCTCAGAGGCTGTTGTAAGAATCAAAGGAAATAAAGATAGTACCTTGTGAGTTCTCACACAAGAAAAGATGCATGTCGAGTATTGATGTAGACACCCTCCCATTGTCTGGGGCCTGTGAAGTATACATAGAAATAAAAGACACTTTCTTTCCTTAGGGACCAAAACTGAAACCACAGTTATATCTGGTAGTAAATACCTCATGAGATTGGGTGGGAGAAAAAAAATAGCAGAAATTGAAGGGGAAGCGAAAAGCTTTGGGCTTGAGTGGCCAAAGGGAGGAGGAATTCAGTGTAGGCATTTAAAAATAATATTACATTCCAGAATCGTTTAAGATTCTGTAATAGTGAGAAGAACCATTATAGCATTTCTTTTATCTACAAAGTACTATACCATTACAGAAGTATTATGAAATACAGTTTCACTAGGTTCTCAAAACAATTCTGTAAGACAGGGATGGAAAAGTTGATTTTCCTCACTGCCTCGTGGAAAACTGCAGTTCAGAGAATTCAAATGGATGTTCCAAAGTCATACAATAAGGCCACATGGGAGATCATATCACTTGGCATGCTTTCCTTAGTATGAAGATGGAGGAAGATAAATCTGGCAACAAAATGCAGAATAGACCAGAGTACAAAAAAATTAAGAAAAAACAAGGCCGAGGAAATAACTTAGTGGTAAAGTGCAGGTTCAGCATGCACAAGACCCTAGATTCAGTGCCCAGCACCAAAAAGAAAAAAAAAAAAAAAAATACGAAGACACCAGTTAGGAAGCTGCCAGCCATGTGGTCCAGATATGATTTTTCGATAGTCTGTATTAAACTGCGAGTACATTAAACTTGCAATGGAATTGATGTCAAGAGAAAGAGCCAAGGGAAAGAAACAGCTCCCAGTCTCAATGATTGGACCTGAGAGGTAAAAGTAGAAAATTAAAATTGAGTATGAGTTGGGTGTGGCAAATACAGGTACTCAGGAGGCTCATGAAGGAGGATTGCAAGTGTGAGAGCAGGCTGGACAAATTAGCAAGACCATGTCTCAAACATAAAAATAAAAAGGAAAGGCTGGGGATATAGTGCTCCTTGGATTCAAAGTGATCTGCCCTATCCACTGCACTCATCATTTCCATCTGGACAGGATCTTGACCATTTGTCATATGTGCCTTCCCATTATATCTCTGATCACACTCTAATTAGATACAGGTAGATGGACTGTGAGGTCCTTAGCAGTTGTAGCTCCAGAGCCCTGCAGAGAAGTGCCTGATAAGAATAAAATGGTTGGTTGGTTGGCTGGTTGGTTGATTGACTGATTGATTGATTACCCTAAGAATTTTCTTTCCCTGAATCTCAGATCAAGTCGTATAACCTTGTAGAAGAGTCTTTAGCCCCCCCCTTGTCTACAAAATCACAGTTCCTGTGTAAAGCATTCCACAGTCTATCTAGCCTCCCATAATGCAGCCTTTCTCCTCTGTCATATCTCTATACTCCTCTTGATTCCAGAACACAAAATACAGTTTGACATCTCTGTGCTTTTGCTTATTTCTCCAACTTATCTATCCATAAAAAAATCTGTGAAATCACTTTCTGTTCAAGGAAAAACCCTCCACTGTGGTGGACAGGCCTGTCCACTCTGTACTTCCCTGTGTTCCACACCCACCTGCACCCTGGGTCTCATTCAGGGATCAGCTTCCACATCCAAAGGCTACTGTTGGCTCCTAGGAAAGGTTCAAACAACAGGAAATAAAGAAAACTGGCAAAAGAGCTGTTTAGGAAGAAGTTAATAAACTTACTTTCTGTGTCCTCTTCTGAAATGCATTCTTTTTCTGCACATCTTTCTCAGTAAGAATCATATAAACCTTACATACTTACTCAAGGGAACTTCTTCACTTTCTCTGCCTATTACGATGAACATGCAGCGTTGTTTTACTTTAATGTTCAGGCTTCTTTCTTATTCCTTACTCAGCTGAAAAAATCCACTCAAACAAAAAGAAGAAACTGACATATTTTGGATTGACAGATGCCAATGTACACTACTATCTAATTTCTTTGTTGATTAATTTGAAGATAATTTTCAGGTAACCCAGGATTCCAAAAATGTATTTTAAGTGGCATGTTGCTAAAAGAAAATTAATTTCTCTGCATTAAACTTGCCAGCATTTGAATTAATTGCATGAGCATAACAATCAATTAGTAAATGTTAAGCAAACAAGGGAAAATCGGTCAATTAAAAATGACAAAATTGATTCCAAGGGCAGATAAACCAAAAGATTGCTATAATGCTCATTTCTAAGTTTATATATCCTGCCTCTTTACAATCTACCTCCCACTTCTCTGTGCAGCATTCAACGTGCTAAGGGTTTATTATAATTTGTTATAAATAAATTACTCCCTGAGCCCTCCTCACTGCTCTGTCAGGATTAAGGAAACCTAACAAAAGCAGCATCCTCCAGCCATCTCCAGGAGAAGGTCATGGGTTGGAAAGGTGTGCAGGAGCACTGTCAAAAGAAAAGCCTTTGCAAAGTGGACCCCCACTCTAGATACTGTGTGCACCAGTACATCCTGGAGAAGGGAGCCCTGGGTTTACCTTTCTTCTGTCTGCCCCTAACACAGTTGTCTTCCAGGAAGACCAAGCAACATGGGAAGAGCAGAGCCTGGAGAGAGTGTTTATATTCTTACAGCATCCAAATTGAACCTTCTTAAGCTATGTGACCCCCCAACTGTTATATCTGAGATTGAGCATAACCTGGGATGAATGGATTTGCTCCCCCTGGCTCTTTGCTTTTGTTTTTGTTTTTTCCACTTTTTTCACTGCTGGGATTGAATCTAGAGCCTACACATGCTAGGCAAATACTCTGTGCTGAGCTACACATACCCTCAGCTCCTTAGTCTGGATTTTGACGTGTGTTCCCACACTCAAAAGATAGTTTGAGAAATGGTGTCTAAAGAAAGTATATAAAAAATCAAATTTGTCTGGTGAAACTATCTTTGGGGCCACATAATTTTATTACTATAATTTTGTTGTTTTCTTGGCCTGCTCTGTGTGTCTTCAGTCCTGACACAGTAGTGCTTTATCAGAAAATATATCATCTGTCAACTCAGACGTGGACTTCAAAAAATCTGAGATGGTGGCATACATATCATTCATGCTACAGAATTCATTCAAGCTTTTCACTACAATGGATAGGTATAAATTTTCTACATTCTATTAGAATGTTAAATACGTTCTATTTTAACATACAGAACATGGCATAATGTTTGGGGAAAATATTGACACTGAAGAAGGATATATCAACTTCTATGTCCAAATGAATCTCCATCTGAGTATTAACAGTTTCCCAACCAGAATAAAACGCACAGAAAACCCATCCCCAGGGCCTTCTGCTAGTCCTTTCTATCTCACTAGGTGGCGCTGCACTCCATCCTGGCGCTCTGCATGGAGCATGCGTGTGTCCTTCCACTTTGTATCTCAAATCTCGTATTAAAACACCAGAAAATATACCTTCATGCTGATATCTCATAGTTCCCATTGTGTCTTTCCTTTTCCATCACTGTATCTTGAGAGTCTAAACAGTGCCTGACAAAAGATTAATCAGAGAGATATATTTGAAGAAATGAAACTGTAATTTAGATGAAGTACACAGAATGGTGCATGAACATTTTAAACACTTGAAAAGAACTATCTGAGTGATCATACAGAGATCAGGAAAGATCTACCTGCCCATGAATCTGAGTAACTCATATACAGTACCTGCCAATCAACTGCTCACTTCTCCCCTCCTTTTAAAAATACTATGGAGAGGGCCAGCCAAATAGCTCCACGCATTAAAGTGCCTACAAGCAGGCACAGGGACCAGAGGTTCAATCTCTGGGGCTGCAGTGCCAGCCCTGCCCCCAGGACATGCTGAGATGGCAATTGATACTGGGTGTGGTAGCCTATGCCTGTAATCCCAGATCTTGGGAAGCAATAAACAGGCGGATCACTAGGAGTCTGATCTAGTAGTGTGACCCTGAATATCCTGTAGGCCCTTCCCTAAAATTAAAATAAATAATAAATAAATAAATAAATAAAAGTATTGTGGAAAAAGATTGGATGAGTAGGGTTTACTGTCCTAAGCTTCTCCTTTGGGATGATTTTCTGCCTAAATCAAAGTAGGAATTAAAGAAGATGCTGTGCTGATTCTAGTTGTTTTAAACAGTTGGATCCTCACTTGGCAGTCATGATAGCACAAGTTGCTCCCAATAATCAAAAGAATCATTACTTACTTTGCTAAAATCCCAGGGAAATAGCACAAGATGTGATATTTTGGCACTAATGAGGTTGTGCCCGAAGAAGTGTGATTTTAATTATGATAGATTTGGAGAATCCATTGCAAAACTGCAGGAGAACAGCAGGCTCTACCCAATTTCAGGGAAAGTGCATTAATATCCCATGTTTTTGTTTCATTTAGACCTAGCTGGCTGTGTAGAGATTCACCTAAGGTGACAGTGGCATTAGTAGGGACCACATCAAGTAAAACCCTACAAAGAAATTTTATTTTCTCCTCCTATACTATGGATAAGGATAGCACTGCAAAGAAATATTTGTGCAGAGTCATCTTGCAAGCTTATGAGATTAATTTCCTTAGCCACTGACAGGTCTGATCCAACACAACCTTTCCGGTAACTTCCACCCTTTGAATGTTGAAATTCACCACTGTCGTCCACTGGTTCCCAATGCCTTTCCAGCACAGATGGCAGAGTGGTTTCTGTAGCACTACACTTCATTCCAAAGACTGATCTAAGTTGGGTCTGAAAGCTCCTGGTAGAAGTCTGCATATGAGCAGTGTTGCTGATTTCTTCATTAGAAGAACCCTGTGCACTTCAAGAGCCATATGCTTTCAAGTTTCTTTAAATAGTATTAGGGAAAAATATCCTCAAGGCATTATTTTTAAAGGGGACTTCAAACGTTCCCCAAGAAAAAGAAGTAAGCACGTTTGAACTCCAGGGGGTTGCTCAAGAAATCTTACTTTGCAAGACTGTAAAAATGGAGCCATCTTTTCAGTCTTAGGGTAAAGAAAGTGTTGGTCACAATCAGGGATAAATTTGAAAAATAGAGAAAGATGCAGAAAAATCTCCAAATCCTCAAATCCTTGCCATAAAGTAGCAAAGAAGGAGATGAGTTAAGGAAATTTTATAATAAATAGTTTTCATTTTTCTAAATGATGGAATAAAGAGAATTGAACATTCTCCCCCACAACTTACAAAGTACAGACATCTATAAATGTTTCTCATTTGCCTCCACACAGAAAGAAAATCACACCCCACCCTTCACTTGGGTTGTGTGGAATCACACTTACATTTTAAAGACCCAAAAAAGCAAGGCCACAGTTGGGGAAGACTTATTCCTTTTTAGTTTCCCTGCAGAAGTTCTGTACCAGAGGTCAAATCAAAGAGACACTTCTCCAAGTTCAGACCTCTTTTAAACAGATCCCAACCTGATCTCAATTAATGTATTGATGTCTAGTTTCTTAGGCATTATTCCACAGTATCACATATCAAAAGGACTCTTGAGAAATTCTCTCGAATTGATAATTCTAATTTCTTATGTATAACTACTCTATATTCACTCAGATGACAGCTGCATTGTATGCTAAACCATGAATCATAAAAATTGGTCCCTTTGTATGTAAGTTTGTATTAAATTGAGATGCTCTCTGTCTTCCCCCTGTTTGTTCTCGTACTTGAGTTCCTGGTGTCAGTTTGTATTTGGCTTCTTGAACATATTAAAGTTTTTCTACTGCTTATGATGTTTTTGCCAAGAGCACACTTGCAGCAATCTGCGCTAGAACAGTCTTTGTGCCAATTACTTCAAAAAGTATTCTTTAAAATCAAAAAGGGAGGGGACTCTTAAAAAAACACAGAACTTTCAGGTTATAGTGTGATGGTTTCAATTTTAATTTTAGAGTCAATCTTCCTGAAATGATGATTTATATAGGCTATGGAATGTACATTTTTGTGTTCTGAGCCTTGTTTTAAGCCATCCGACAAAATGGAAATCCTGATAAAGACAGGCAAATAGCAGAGGGATTCGGTGGTATGGAGGAAACTGCTGTCGCTGCTGACACCAACCCTCATCTATTTAAACAGCTTTGGGAAGGAAACTGCTAGAAGCTTGTTAAGGAGTTTCCAAATGTGTGACTGTAAATGACTACTATCTCTAATCATGGCTGAATAAACCAAATGCAGCAAATGAGCTAGTGACAGGCACAAAAACCATACAAGTGTTGTGAATTGCATGTGCTGAGTGGATAATAACCCATGCCAGTGCCATGGGGTCTTTTGAAGGTTAAAATCCTAAATTTGACCTAGTCATTTTTGTAGAGAGATATAAACATTTTTTGGGAAAATAAAACAGGAAAGTAGAAAGGAATAAGCCCTCTAAAATGTGATACTGAATTATAGAAAAAGCCTTAGGCAAGTTGGGAAAGTGGTCATATTTAGGGCTGTTCATTAAATACTTTTCTCTCTAAACATAGGAAATATTGGAATTTAAATTGCTTTTCAAGTTATGCATGACACACTTGTTTACTTTAAACAATTCTGATTCTCAGAAATATAGTCATGATGATAATGATGATGGTGATGATGGTGATGATGAAGATGATGATTACTGTTATTTGCACTTTTCCCTTAATCAGATGGCTACTTTTAAAAGTATTCCACCTCAGGAGACAGCAGAATCACCTCCCTGAGGACTCATCTGCATATCTATATGCATAATTTTCTTTACTTCTGTCTCCTCTGAAGCTGAGGAAAAGAGGGGTTGCTGGTTTTCATATCTAAAGGTGATTCCTCTACCAGTTTCTCTTTATTATAAAAATGCAAATCCTGTTCTCCCTACAGTTCTTCAGGCAGAATGGAGGGAAGAGAGCAGGCTGCCCACACACGTGCTTCCTTCCCTTTCGTCTCAGCAGCAGGATGCACCCTGTACTGACTGTCTTCAGGCACAGGCGGGCACAGTCCGTGGTGCACTCCTGTCTGGACCTGTTTTTGCACTTGGTTAGAGTGTGTGCAACATTCTTCTCACAAACTCAAAAAACAAAAGAAAAGTGACTTAGAAGAAGTCTGATGGGCAGACTCAAAAAATTTAAGGAAAACACAAAATTGTTAAGAATGGGAAGCATGTTCTTGAATGCATTTATATGCAAATACATATTGTAAGAAAAATATCCTTGCATATGTATGTATCCATGTCACATACTATATCTTCCCTAATAAGAGCCCAAGATTTCCAAAGAAAGCATATAAATATATAATAACATTGCTTCCTGGGAAGAGGGGATAGAAAGTAGGGGTAATGCAGTTTTTATTCCTTGCCTGGCATGGGACTAGTTCTAAGTCTTTGTACCCTGATCTTATTGGGAAATACAGTTGCAGTCAGTTGTGTTGAGAACTACCTCTCACCCCTCAAGACAGTGGCTCTAAATCATGGGGATCCTGGGGGCCATGCGGGATAATATGGTCTCCTCCACATCAAGTGATAGAGGAAAAAAACATTGCCCTTTCCAGTGGTACAATGCTTCTCTGTCCTTCTCTAGGAGACTTTAATAAAGTAACTGAATCAAATGAAATTTGATCAGATGTGTATAGTTCAGCCTTTTTGCTTTGCCCCTTAACAATTTATCGAGGTGTTTCTACCATGGTCCTGTTTTATTAAATGATATTTGAAGTGTTCCACTCTCAGAGAAAATGTGGTTTATATCCTTGGCATACATTTACATAATCTCGTTAAGGAGCTCTCAGCAGCTTAGTTAAACTATTCCAATAAAAAAACCTTATCTTTGGTAGAAGAAAGACAACTTTCTCCAAAGGGAACATGAAGCAAATATGAGGTCCGGACCCATTTTGAGAAGCTAGAGTTATAATTGTAGCTATATATTTTATGCTATGTATTTGAAGTTTGTTAAAAGCGATGAATGTTCTGTTCAGAGGATACAATCCTGTAAGCAAAGAATGCTGTGTCTAATGTATATTATATGTGAATTTTAAAAATAATTTATTTGTTGCCTTACAAAATATTTCTGCCTTAAAAAAAAATAAACAAGGGTGATGAATTACCAGCAATCTCTGAGCTTCCCACTGGAGCCATCAAATGAAGAGTTAACCTCCCAGGATCCCCTGAATTAATCAGGAGCTGAGCCAGGCCAGGCTAGCAGGGGGAGGGCACTGGCAGACTCTGCCTGCCCCAGGAGGCAGGAGGCTGCGCACAACAGTGCGGCCTGCTGTGGCCTGTCTACTGGGAGAATGCACATCTCCTCACGAGAAAGGAGCAGGCACCCGAAGCACGCCCCATCCTGCTCAGGCCCCGCCACCTGCTTCTCCTGCTCTAGTCCTCCATTTGCAGAAAACCAAAAGGCAATGGGGTTAGGCTTTACAGAGGAGGAATTTTTACAGTTCAGCTTTAATTATAAACATATGTTCATCTTTCTTTTCTTGTTTGGAAGACTGTTATGTGTCTCTAGGTCATCTTTTATAAGATCTCGAGATTCATTCAACTCTCCTGTGAAGGGAAGCAGCAGTGGGAGTGGCCTCAGTTGCCTGTCCACCGCTTTCCCTCAGAGCACTTGAAACAGTAGATCAAGCCGATTCCCAGGCCCTCCCTAGATGTGGAGAATTAGAAACTGCAAAGGCGGGACCTGTGAATTAGCATTATTATTAGCTTTCTTCTATACACCCCAATTTAAGAACTTTTGTTTAATAAAAGAAATCTCTGATACCAACATTAGATGTTTTATCTTTTCCAGGTAAAAAAAAGAAGTGTGCTTCCCCTTTTGCACCAACCCATTTAATTATCTTAGGTACTCATGCATTGAACCAGCAAAGTGGACTTCCAAATTGTAGAGTAGGAACACTCATGCTCACCTGCGTATTTGAGCCTAAATCTACTTTCCCTCAGGACCTTGATTCCTCTTCTTCTGCCTTCCACAGTCTAGAATGCCCTCTGTGTTACTTCAGGTCTGTCTACTTCCTGAACCAACCTTCACTGAGGCTTTTCAGGAATCAGAGCAAACATCAAGTCATGTACTCCCCTAACATCACTCTTTCTGTTTACCTCATGTCCATTCAAACCAAACAGAAGATCACTGAGTCTGTGAGAATTCATACTTTGAACATGATTGTGGCCATCTCTTCCAGTATTAATGATTTCTGCCAGGGTTTTCTCAAGTTTGGACAGCACCCTCCCTAGTACCTAGTCTCTTCTCCATCACCAAACATGCTTTTAAATTAACATACCTGAAACCCTGATGCTTTTTGTTGTATTTGTTAGTCTTATGTCCTGAAGTGTTACATGATACACCTGTATACCCTGTGCAGTACTAAAGATCCCTGATGTAAAGGAAATTCTTTGGGACACACTCTCAGAAAGACTCTTAACACCCACACATCTGAGTTCATTGCCATCTCTGTTCCCAGCTGAGGACAACATCCCAGGACCACCTTTCATGTTGCATCCCTGGCCCCAGAAGACAGCCCTCTCATTACCCTCTCTCTGCCAGTCATCTGTTTCCTTCTGAATCTCACCTCCCCTAACCTCTCCACCCCCTGAAGATCAATTTTCTCTTTTTCTTATCTCTAGTTGCTAAAATTGTACTGTGAATTGTGATAAGCCAATAATTTTAGCTCTATAGTTTCTAGAACTAAAGCCTGAGATCCTAGAAAGACAAGGGAAAAAGTATTGGCATTCTCTGATCACTCTGGGACCTAAAGACAATCAGACATCTTCTCCTTAGTGCTGTCTCTGTGGCCAAGGACCTAGTTTCAGATAAGGTTCAGAAGGTTGGTTTGTTGGGTTATTTGTTTCTTTGGTGGTTTTATTCAAACCTATGTGTGACAGACTTCAACCTATGGTGTGCTCTAAATCCTGCAATATGCACTTCCCGAGGATCTAGGTGAAGTAATATATACACAGTTGAGATTCTCATGCTGGTTTTGATTAAGTTGTCATGTGATAGGTGGGATGTTTAGGTTCAGAAGACCCAGCTCAAGCCCTTATCTTTCAACAAGTTTAGGGCAGCTTCAAAGCCCCATCACGTCAAAATAATTAGCTCATTCTCCCACCTGAGCTAGGGACTTGATAATCTGTATGCTAAATCAGACTTCTACACCAGGGAAAAGAAAAGAGAGAGCAGAGTGCCAGAAGGAAGCTTAATTTTAAGGTAAATTTGGATGTCCTTCAAGGACAAGTGAAAAATCTCTGAAGATGCTCTAAACCCCAGGAATCTGTAGTTATTCCGTACCTGCAGCCCTTTCCATTCCCCCAGTCACCTTGCCCTAGTCCATGATTTACATTATATGTGGAAAATAATGCACATAATACTTGGCACTTCCTTTTGATAACTAAAATGCTTCCTATTACTAAAACTGAGATTTATTTCTACAAGAAAGGAGAATAGCCTCCAGATGTCTTCTTCCACCATGAAACTTCTTTCCTAGGTATTGTCAGAGGGGAAGCTTCATCAAGGTCTTTGTAATGTACTTGTTTATGATAAAAAGATATTTAAAGAGCACATCTAAGTATGTGTCACTAGCAGGCAAATGAAAAGCACATATGGCAGGAAGAGGAATAACTGTTTGTGTGAATCATGTGGCTTATTAACACTCCCACACTTACCCTAAACTCTGCTGCTTTGCATTTCCACCATCGCACACGCCCCTCACAACATCAGAGAAAAGTCAAAAGTCAAATGAGTTGTTTTACTCTGAGACAATCAAATAATGCTAACATGAACATTTTTATCAAATTATTGTCATTTTTCCACTCAGAAATCCTGCACACCCTGCTTTGCTCTTGTTGGCAACCAGTCTGTTCTATAAAAGGAATTTAACCTGAGATGAACGTCCTTTCTGGCTAAGGCTAGCTAACAGCTGCTAGGCAGACTAGTGTCATGCACTACTAACTTCACAGAAGTGTAAGTAAAGGACAGGTTGTTGTGAAAAAAAGGAAGAAAAAATACATATGTGTGTACACAAGAGAGTTAGGATAGATATACAGCTAGTTTCTCTTAGTTCACTGAGAATAAAAGATAGTATTATCTTGTTTAGAAAAGATATCATGTCTGCATCTTGTCCTCTGAATGCTACAAAGACAGCAATATGCAGAGCATTAACTACTGTAAACATCTGACCAATCCTGTTTTAGAACTGTTTCATTGCTATTTTATCTTTTTTCTCGTTAAAATGGATAAAAATTTAAAAATAAAAACATTTTAAAAATTCAAAAAATAAATAATAAAAAAGGAATTTAGAAAAATTCAAGCTTTAGCTTTTTTTTCATTTTGTTATGATAAGAATGGTAAAAGAATCATGAGGATTAAGATCTTTTATGAAGTTGGTCTCAGGGCTATATAGTACCTTGTCATTCAGAAAACTCTTCTGAAAAGTATCTGTAGATTAGGCTTACATCTTTACCAACATGAACAGTTAGCACACAGAAAGTTTTGACTTGACATTGGCCAAAATCAAGGCATGGTTCCAACTTGAATACAATGCATAAAATCCCTATTGATTTTCAACTAAGCTGTATCTATCAACTCTCAGCTGTATTCTGAATTCCCCACCCCTCCACTGAGGGGTTACAAGGGGAAGGAGGTAATGCTGCAGTATAGTAAGGCCACGCTATTGAGCGTGTGGTTCTAGAAGTCTCTAGAAGCCATCATCACTTGGTTCTTTTCCACTGTTCTATCTCTGAAGAAATACTACCCTGACCAAATCAGACGACTTCCCAGGACTGAAATCCAAGGTTGTGCGTTTCAATTTAACTTTGTTTCTATCCCACGATATTCCTTTCCTTGTAAATCAGTCATGTTGTTTTTAAAGTTTTATGCCTCATGACATACTAGAATTTAGACTTATATACTTACATTGACACTCATTTCTGTATTTAACTTTATAGGGAAACCATACCCATTTTGGAGGTCCTACCACTAGGATGGACAATGGTGTAACCACTGTGCCATTTATGTTAGGGTGTACTTGTAACCACAGAAAAAGGGTGTTAGCCCACTTTAACAAAAATAGTATATTCCCCTCTTAGCCACAGGGAATACATTGCAAGACCCCAGAGACTAAGGGGTCATTCAGTAGAGAGTATGCAAAAGGCCTGGGTTCCATTCCCAGCATGACAAAAAAGGAAACAAACAAAACAAAATTAAAAAAAAAAAAAAGAAAATAGACTACCCCAGTGGACACCCAAAACTTGGATAGTACCAAACTGTTAATGACATTTTTTCCTACAAAGTTTAATTTATGTATCAGGCACAGCAAAATATTAAAACATACTATAAGAAAAATTATGTGAATGTGATCTATCTCCACCTCAAAATAATATATTATTTTATTCTCCTGAATATTCTAATGAACACTTAAAACTACAGAAAGCAAAACTGTGGATAAAAGGGTAGTACCGTAATTTTTATAAAACTACAGAGCCTCAAACAAGAGATAAAACAAAAATGTAAGTTACCATAGGTGCTGGGTACTGAAAGGGACAAGAAGATACACCTTTGATACTGTCATCTATGCATGCTTTTCCCATTGATAATTTCATTGAATTGCTTGTTATTAATTATTACCACTAGAAAAAAAAACAAGGAAATTTCCAAAACTACATCTGAAACGATTATCATTTAAGGGCTAAACTCTTATTTTCAACTATTTCTTGAGCACTTTCAAGATCTCACCATCCTTCTGAAACACTCATCTTTGTCCCTCTACTATTCTGCAGTTCCTACATTTTCAGCATCTATCCTGTTGTTCTACTGTGACGTAGTCTCAAAAACAGTGATGCTATCTCTTCTTCTCTAGGGTCCCACTGCCAATTTGTTAATCGGCCCTGCCACTTGGTGCGTCTCTGTCCTTTGTCCTACTAACACCAACTCAAATGTTCTGGGAGCCCTAGGCATTCCAAATTCTGTTGTGTCCCTTCATTCTGGGATTTATCTCTTTCTGAAAACCCCTCTTTCACCATTTGATGATTTTATCTTATGAAATTATATAATTTTAGTTTCATATACCTTTCTTGCCCCATTTACTTAGAAGCATTTTCTTCCTACCCTTAATTCATGAAAACCTTATTCTGTAACTTTCTTATGGAACATATTTGTGGTCAAAAATAGGATTTGCTGAGCATATATTATGTATCAGATATACACATAAACTTTTTTTTACTTAATCTCTTCAGCAACTCTATATGACCTGGAATACTTTTAAAGTACCTAACAAATATGGATGTCAATTCTCTACTCCATGAGATCCATTATTTAACTAGTCTCTGTGACAATCTGGACATGGGGAGTTTTAAAGCCTCAGGGTGATTCCAGTGTATACCTGACATAGGGTAGTTTCCTTAGAAATGGCTTGCCAATCAAACTATTCCAGATTCTTCTTGCTTTGAACAAAAAATTGGACAAGTCAAGCCAAGAATATTATCAAAAGTTTATTAGAAAAGTATGAACGGATAAGGGGAAAAACTACTATGCAGAGCAAACTTCAGCCTAACAAACAGAGAAAGGGTAAAAGCAAAAGTGAAAGCACATACTATGTTCAGACAGGACGGGCCACCATGCAAACTCATGCAATGGCAGCTTTCCATGATGGCTGCTATGTGGGAGTTCTGGAAAGTTCTACATACAGGGTCTCGAAATGCCCTAGGACCTTGTGATTGACAGGGCCCACTCATTTCCCTGCCAGATTTCCCACACCCTTTCTCCTATAACATTTCCCCCTGAGAGGTATAATCCCCATACATCTTTATGGGGTGCTGAAGGAATGAGCCTCTCTGTCTTCTATAGTTCTCTTCAAGCTGGGATGGACTGTAGACTCTATTAGGTATGTACTCTCCACTACCTCAATGTGTTGTGGCTTGTGGCAGTGTGAGGAAAGAAAAACCTGTCAAAGATAATAGGGAAAGAGTTTGTGACCCTTGAGCTGCCTGTTTGACAGAAGAAAGAAATTATAATAGCCCACATATGAGGCGCAGGTCAGACTTCCATGCTTCTTGTAGAGCAGAATGTATGTTAGAGAAGTGTCGGACAAGTTATTGAGTGTCTGAGAGCTATGGCCTTGGCAAGGTTTTATTTACTTACCTACAGCAACGCTGGAGCTTTGCTTTTTGAAGAGAAATCTCACATCTTCCAGAGGCTCACAAGAATAGCTTTTTTCTTTTGAGTGAGCCTGTTCTTTGGACAGTTCAGATGGAGCTAGCTTTAATATAGAAATATCTCTGCCACTTTTGCTGCAGTGGGTCTTTCAGGGATCACTGAAATTGGGTGTTCTGTTCTGGCGTTAGCTGCTCCACAGGTGACCCTTCTTTCCATGTTTTTACAAGCACATGGTCTCCAGGATGAGCACTAGGAGCTGGCAGCGCTCTGCCTGTACATTTGGATGACTTGTTGCTCCTGGCCTGACTCATGAGCTATTGTAAGAGTCTCACAGTCTCTGGGTCTACATCATATCAGAGCATGGGAATGGCCTTCCAGGCAACACGTCAGGTGGGCTCAAACTTGGCCCAGTTTGGGGCATGTGGCAAACACTCCTGAGTGCTCCTGGCAGCAGTCAGAGCCAGGATGCAGACATTTCTTGGCATGGTTCTGCCAGAGCTCTTCTTGGGGTCTGTTGGCTTTCTCTGACTTTCCCAAAGGTTGAGGCCACGAGTACAATGAAGGTGTTGCTTTATTCCCAAAGCCTTTGCCACTCCCCGAGTTATTGGGGGAGGTAAAAAAAGAAGAGAGAAAGGGTCTTTTGTCACTCTGGAGGGACTGGAGTAGTCCAAAACTAAACAGTTCCTTTAAGAAGTACCTTGATTACCTCAATAGCTCTGAAAGAGTAGGACAGACTTTGACTCAGCCTGTAAAGGTGTCAATTAGAACCAATGTCTGCTTAGGTCCTCCACATGGTAGCATATGGGGAAAGTTTAATTGCCAGTCCTTCCAGGGTATGTTCCCCTCCTCTGTACAGGTTCTAATGAAGGAAGCAGTTGAGTCTTGTCCATGTTGCTGTGGGCAAGAGTGGGCTATCTGTGTTGACTGGTTAGTGTTAGTCCTAGTCCTATGAAAACTCAAGAGACTATTTCCAGCATAGTATCTCTTCCCGCATGGAGGCAATTGTGAAGTGTTTTTATAGCCTTCCACAGCATCCCTGGGGAAGAATCAGTTTCTTTCCTAAATACTACCAGAATCCATTTGGAATTCCTCCTTTTCCTATGACCCATTTATCCTTCTGGAGATATAGACTGGTTTTAATGGTTCCTCAGGCATTGTGAATAAGGCTAGAGTCTTAACAGGCTATGGGACTGCCTTTTTGCCTTCCTATCAGCCTTTTGATTTTTCAAGACTCCAGACATGTCTCTCTGGTGTCCTTTATGGTGTATGACTGCATATAACATGCAGCAGGATTTAGTTGTTGGCCAGTTTGATTAGAGAGACCTGGTATAGTCCCAGCAGGTAAAAATCCATTTTGGCCTTAGCTGGAATTTAAGAATTGCCCCAAACTTTGTTGATAAATTGCTTCCTAGCAGTTAGAAATTCATGATTAAGCATTTGACCCATACAGTGATACATCAGAGAAGTAAAGAATCTTTAACCAGGGGTCTCTTTAATCCCAAAAATGGCTTAAGATTTTTCCAGAAAAGGAAAACAAATCAGAATGAGCTGTCCCTGTATCTAAAAGTAGGTGATCTGGTTCACTCACGAAGTATAGAATTACCCAGGATTCCTCAGAGGAGATGGTAATGTCCATGGAATGGGGCATTGCAGGTTGTCCCAGGTCCTCTTCAGTTGTCAGAGCAGGAAATGAGGTTTTTATTTGGCTTAGTCCTTGTCTGGGATCAGGAGCAGTCAAACCTCCCTTGCCAAGAGTCAGGCACATTACCTGCCTCACATTTAGAACAGGATCCAGGCAGAGACTTAGTACAATTTGATGCCCAGTGTCCAGGATTCTTACAATTGAAACAGGAACCCTTTCCTTCATTGTCCTTGAGTTTTTCCCTAGATGACCTGGGTGAGTTTAAAGCATTAGGACTTAAATAGCTATAATCTTAGCCTTTCTCTTTTCTCTTTCCTCCGAGTCCTGATGGAATACCAAAAAGGCCAGATCCAACAACTGAGTCATAGGAATCTGTGGCCCCATCTGAAATTTTATATGTCACTTAAGTCAAATATCTGGGTCTGGTTTACAGATGAAATGATGTCCCACTAGTGTCTCTCCCACTCTGGAGGGTTGACCTATGTAGAAGGCCTCTGTTTATCAATTACAAAACAAAGCCGTTTTCCCTTCTGTGCCCTGTAAGACCCCACATACTTTATTATAATTGACAGATCTTTTGATTCACCTTTTTCATCTCATGGTAAAATCAACTATCATCCTAGACACCATCTTTAGTCTATGCCAATTATTATAATCCCAGTTTGGCTCTGTTGAAGAGAGAATAGCCTTTTCAGGGTGATTTCCTTCTCTTTTTAAGGCATATCGTTCATCTATCTAGTTCCTACCCTTTTGTGGCATTCTGTGTTTTTCATCTGAGGTACAACAAGTGGCCAAGATGAGCTGTGTATCTTGCCATGATAAATCAAAAGCAAGGGCCAAAGTTTGAAACTCATCTACAAAATTATCAAGAGTCTTCTTGATAGTTGGTCTAATCATTTCTTGCCTAGTTGTATATGTGCAACTGAAAAAGGAACATGTACTCAAGTGTTTCCTTCCATCCCTGTGACTTCTCTTATGGTCAAGACAAATTGTGGACCAGAGTAGTAAGGTCCCTCAACCTACAGGGCTCAAGGCTTTCTGTTTTTTTGTTTTTGTTTTTGTTTGTTTGTTTTTTGGTAGTACCAGGGATCAAACTCAGGACTTTGTACTTGCCACACAAGCTCTTATTCCACTGAGCTATCTCCCCAGCCTTCAAGGCTGTCAATGTGTACCTACTGGGACTGAGGGCTTCCTGAGAAGGCTGCAGAGGGAGCTGAGAAATGATGGGTTCTTCTGGGGCACCAGGTTCTAATGGAGTCTGCAGCTACCTAGAGGGGATGGAGCTGATCTGCTGACCTGAGGATTACAAGGGTGAAGTTGAGGTGACCTCCTGGTGTGGTTATCCTCCCTAAATAGATTAGCAAGATGAGATCCCCCTGAGAGACAGATGGAAGTTTGGGAACAGGGTCCTCCAGGATATTTTGGTGTTCCTTGGGACTGCACTAAGAACTGGAGTACTTAAGTCGTTCCTTGGATAGAGATGTAAAAGCCTGAACATAGCACATTTCACTCCACCTTTCATGTTTCAAACAGAAACACTGTGCCTGGATAATAGTCTCACAGTCTAGAGTGCCATCTGTGCACAACTTTTGCCACCTCCTCATTCATACTGAACCCAGGCCACATTGCAACAGTGGATAGGTTGTTCTTGTTTTAAGTTATTAGGATCAAACTATCACATTCATCAAGGATATGACCTAGTGGTGCAGCTGGTGAAATCCACACAATGAAGAGATCCCAATAGATACCCATCTGCTTGTCTTGGGACCTAGAAGGATGACTAAGCTTATGCTTCTTAAGGCAGCATCACACACATAAAGAGGAGCCCTGACACCTACGAGGTTCTCCCTTGTTCAACTGTACAAAACCTAGATAGACATATCTATCTGAGGACCTTAGAGTAATGCTGACATCATTTAACCACTGAAGACCACAAAAGAAAGCTCTCTTCAAGGGGCATTTTTTTTTTCACATTTGGACCAATTAACTCATAAGGGAGAAGGAGGCTGGGCTTTCCATAGTCCAAACTCCCATGAACTAATGGGTTCCCTTAACCACTTTATTGGACCTATTGATGATCCAGCTTGTTGTTAGAAGCCATAGGAGAAAAACATCTTCTGCAGTTACTGTCACAGAAGTACCAAGAGCTGAGATGGCTTGCTTGCTCGCTTGCTTTCTTTCTTTCTTTCTTTCTTTCTTTCTTTCTTTCTTTCTTTCTTTCTTTCTTTCTTTCTTTCTTTCTGTTATTACTTTTTTCCTATAACTTTATTGAAAAAAATAGCAGTGAGACAATTTCAAATCAAATTAGTAGAACAGATTCAATAATTAATACATTGCATATTGTTTTCATAGTGGTTATTTGTTGTATAAGGTGCAGACATGATATTCTATTTACAAACGCTATTAGAGCAGATCCCTCTTTCATTGAATTAAGAGAATGTAGCTGTATACATATCTTTTTTTTAAAGCTGAATTAGAGTACAGTTTCAATAATTAATTACCCATAGTATGAGAAGCAGACAGGTTATCCTGTACAAACATTATTAGTGTAAATCTTTCTTCTGATAGAATTATGCGAAAGTAGCTGCATATTTATCCTAACTGTTCTGTATATACAAATAAAGAATGGTCCTTCCTTTGTATCCCTTTTTTTGTTGTTTAATCTTGTCAAAGATGGGTATTCTATTGTCATTCAGTTATTATAGGTGCTTGAATTCAGCGAAACACTCCAACACAGTCCAACAGTCCACAATAGTAGTGGGCTATCCATGAAAGTTGTTAACTAGAACCATTTACAGCTCAGCATATTATTATAGCTTTACTTGATATACCTCATTATTATACTTTTCTGCTCAATGGTTAAGACCGAGATAAAGCAAGACCTATACAACAAGAAATGTAGCTTTTGTTCTGATAGTCAGTCAAGTCCCCTCAGGATTTATCCTGTAACCCCGTACCTTACTTTGTAGATCCTTTGTCAGTGTCAGCCATGTGGATGAGTCATTGCTGTTGCTTGACCAATTTGCTCTCTGTGACAGCCTGAGAGAAAGTTTTCTCTCCATGTGACTCCTTAGACATACTATACATCATCGATCCCATTTCTCTGTGTCTCCATAATCTCCTTGATCAGAAAATTTGGGGCACAACTGGGTTCCATGATGTTACGGTACAGGTTCTCCTATGTCCTGAGTCTTCACTGACCTTGAAAGACTAGGGCCAAAATGTTGGCTGGCCTTGCAGCCCTTCCATTTCTACAATTTTTGATCTGCAAACTTAGGTTGTTAACCATCCAGAAGAGAAGCTCATTATTACCCTGCAGCATATGCAGTTCAGTTTACCCTGTCTGTCTAAATATCAAACATCTTAGGCATAATGTGGAATATTTTCCATCAAGTATTGTTGTATCAGATTTTAAGTTCTTATATAATATGAAGAAAAAAATAAAAAATAGTATTATACATTTATTATTACACAGAAATTTAGAAATCTAACCATATACAGCCTTCTTTCTTTCTTTCTTTCTTTATTTCATTTGCACTCACAATTTCTTTAGTAATTTAGCTGTTCTGTTCAAGCAACATGCAGATCTTCAACTTATCAGCATTTAAACAGGAAAGCACAAAATCCAGGTTCAGGTGGCCTCAAGCCAGCTCTTGGACCAAAGTGTAGGCCACTTGTTTCCTGCCCAAATCCTTGCACATTTTAAAATGGACATTTTTTTTTCCTTGCATTCCCATTTGTGTCCCTTTGGAGGTAGGATGAAGTTGCCTGCTGGGTGGAAAGCAGGTTCCTGGTTTTTTCCCCAGGGCTGGTGGGCCACTGTAAAGGTCTTCTTACAACATGAGTTCTTACACCTTTTTGTGGGAGTAAAAAGGACATGATGCCTTCTTTTGCATTCCATAAGTTGGTATACTCTTCAAACTTCAAGGCTTATCTGGTAAGGTGAGTTACTTAAAAAAGAGCAGGTGAAAAAGGGAGGGGGCCAGCTAGTGATGCACATCCAGGGAAGAGCCACACATCGTGACTGACAAGATGGTGACTGCCCACCTGGCCAGTGAGGCAGGGTGATGTGCTGGCACACACTTGACCATGGCACAGACTGAAAAAAAAAACTGGGGCTTGTGGAGATGGGCTAATTTAGCAACATATGCAACAAACAAACCCACAGACAGTAGGGCATACCTGTGGAGTTAACACAACTGGCTAGAAAGAAAAACAAAAGTCTACTCCCTCTTTCCCCCTCCCCAGGGCTGGAAAAGCAGCAAACAATTCCCTAGGTGCCTAGAGAATAGTCCCTGCCTCCCCTTCTTAGAGAGTGAAGGAAAGGGGGAAGAACAGAACCCTGTGGAGAGAAACAAAAAGTTTTCACAGTTTGGCCCTTATCTTGGTCTCCAATACCTATTCTTATGGCTGGCCACACCAAAATGTTCCTTTTTGGCTGGCCATGCCAAAGCATACTCTACTGGTTGGCTTGGCTAACAATTACAGAGGAGTTTCTTTAGAAATGGTTCACCAACCAAAACAATTCTAAGTGGTTCTTGCCTCAAAACATTGGACAAGTAAAGCCAAAAAAAGTGTCAAAAATTTATTTGAAAGGTATAGGATGAATGAATATGGGAGCAACCAGCTCTGCAGAGCAAATTTTGGCCAAAGAAGAATATAAAAGCAAGTGTGCCTGAGGAGAGTCACATGAAGAGAAAACTTTCTCTCAGGCTCTCACAGAGAGCAAACTGGTCAAGCATTGGCCGTGACTCATCCACATGGATGACAAAGACAAAGGATCTACAGAGTAAGGTACAGGATTACAAGATAAACCCTGAGGGGACTTCACTGACCTTATCAGAAACAAAAGCTACATTTTTTGTTATATAGGTCTTGCTCTATCTCGGTCTTAACCATCCAGCAGAAAGGTATAAAAATGAGGTATGTAACTCGGGGCCATAATGATAAGTTGAGCTGCAAATGGCTGCAGTCAACAACTTCTTCAGATAACTCACTATTATTGTGGAAAGTTAGACTGTGTTGGATTGTGTCACTTGAGTTCAGGCACCTAAAATGGTTTAATGACAATGGAGAGCTCATCTTTGACAGGTCTAGACAAAAAGAGGGGGATACAAAGGAAGAACTATGATGTGTTTGAATAAACAGTAGTTAGGATAAATGCAGTGCTTCTGCATAATTCTATGAGAAGCAATATTTGCACTGAAAGTGGTTGGACAAAATATTATGTTGGTTTCTAGTACTATGGACAACCACTAGGAAGATAACAAGGTAAGACATTAATTATTGAATCTGTGATATAATTCAGCTATAAAAAATAAGATAAGTATACAGCTACACTCTCTTAATTCACTGATTAGAGACATCTGCTATAATAATGTCTGTAAGTATAATACCATGTATGTACCTTGTACAATACCAAAACATTACGAAAACAGTTTGCAATGTGTTAATTATCAGATCTGTGCTATTTGTCTTGAAACTGTCTCATTGCTATTTGTTCTTCAATAAAAATAAATAAAAAAGAGTATAAAAACAAAAATGAATGAATATGCCACAGGCACAAGGCAGACTACCATATAAACACAGGCGATGGCAGCTTTCCCACTCTTTGTTATGTCATCCACATCCCTCACATTCTACATGCAGGATCCTCGTGTTGTCCTGGGATCTTGTGGATGGCAGGTCCCATCCATTTCCCTAGCCAGCTGCCACTCCCAATCTCCCATAGCTACCAATGTGGCTTCCTTCCCATTAGCTGTATACTCTTTTTTTTTTTTAATGTATTAGTTATTTATTTAGGTTCTTAGTGAGAAATTTAGATCCATTTTTGCTCTGACAAATGGAATTCATCCTCATATATTAAATTTCTTACTGGATAGATACTTTTGAGTGGTTTGCGTTGCTTCTGAAGCTTTACAGCACAGGCAAATACTGGAGTCCAACCCAATCCTACCAAATCAGAACATCCTGCCAGATGTTTCTAAAATGTGACCATAACCTGTCATGTGGTAGAAGATCTCTGTTGGCATTATGCAAGGAATTTGGAAAGAATACTTTAGATAAACCTAAAACTTAATTATGGGACCTTACAGATTTTTGTTTTCTTCAACCCCAGTTTCCTTCACATTCTCTGACTATTCTTGGACATGTCTTGACAACCATTTAGTTAGGAAAGTTGGTGATTTTTCAACCCATTTTTTAGTTTTGCTCTTTCTGAAAGACTTTTCAAAGAACCTGAACTTCTGGTTATTAATGAAAGCTTTTGGAAGGTTCATAATACAGTTAACCAAATATGATAAATGGGCATGTGGCATATATATCTAATGTTCCAAAGTTTAATTCCCTATGAATATACACACAAAATACATACTGAGGTAACAAAGTTGAAATGATGCCCAAATGAGACCAATAGGCTGTTTGTGACTTATTTTCAAGACAGATGACTTTATAGAAGGAATGAACTTTCCAGAGCCTCCTTCCTCATCTAAAGTATAAAAGACAGGAGTTCTAAGGTAGAGCTTCCAAGTATGAAGTGCAATGATCTTTTTCTTTTTTATGCACTTTAGTACAGGATCTACAGGGTCTCATTACATAGATCAAACTTGTAGTGATTCTCCTGTTTTCAGCCTCCCAAGTGCTGGGATTACAGGCAGTTGCCACCATGTCCAGTCTCAATCACGTTTCAATGTGCCCCAGGAGTGGGACCAACACAGCAGGCCAGAGATAAAACCCTGGCTTCTGCATCTGCCTAAGTAGGTGCTTTAATCCAATGAACTATCTAGCTCACCCATGATCTTTTAAAATAATGGAGGCACTTATTAGGTCTTCAGCCAACACTATCTGAATAGATACTATTTAAGAAATATAAAATTCTTTACTGTTTATAAAGTGTTCACTCTACCACCTCCTGACTGTAGAAGAGCCATTTCATAGAAAATGAAACTGAGACACAGGCTGAGTGACTCAGCAGGGTAACAGAACCAGAAAACTACAAATCTTGACCCCTGCTGGACCCTGCTTTGACTCCCTCTGACACCACAAAGGCCTCAGGCAGAATTAGAGACCAGGGCAACCTGATGTGCTGCCAGATCCCCACATCTGCCTTTAAAATTGCAAATGGGGATTTGTATAGCATATTATTTCTGGGTGTGTATTTTCCTGAGCATTTATAGATCTGTGTTTTTCCAAGAAGCTGAATTTTCCTGATAAAACAAGACAGATCATGATAAATGAGCAGCTATGTAAGTCTAGCTGGGAGGAGGACCAGGGACTATACACCCTTCCTGTGAAGTTAATCCTGTTTCTGTTAGCTGTTTCTTTATTAGTTAATGAGGTCTTGCAAAAAATGTGCTTCTATGATGGTGTTTTAGCATCCTTGCCTCTAGGAATATTTTCAAATATTCATAAACTAGCTCATTTGACCAAAGCTTAAAGTAAAGGTGCATTAAGTATGAATTTAGTCAACTTCAAATGTGGGTGGTCAAAAGCTACTGCTGAAATAACCAAAATAATCCTCATCACTGGTGTTTCCAGATCCACAGCTCTGGGCACAAATGTGAAGGGTGACAGGGAAGAGGTGTTATTTAGAACAGCTAGAATTCCAAAGGGCAGCCCTGTAAGCTTTGATCCCACTTCCTGACTGACAGCAATATGGCTTGCTTTAGGAAAGCAGAATAACTTAAGAGAAGGGAAATAAAATGGAAAAGGAATTGCCAGTGCAGCCCCTTGGAAGGAGAGCAGATATGAGATCGTATCACAGGAGGTAAGGGGAGAGACCTCCTTTTGCTTTGGTTTCTTACAGCACAGAAGGAAAGGAGGTTCTCAATAGATGGCATGGTGCTCAGTGATGCCTTTGGAGAGCAAAGCAAATGTGGAAATTCATTTTCTGCTTTTGGAAATGAGCTTTGCACTACAGAAAACCACAGCGATGACTTCTCTGGCCTGGTGTGGGAGGATCCTTCACACAGAAGGAAGGTGCTCAGAACACAGCTAGTCTTTACACATACTCAGCATGCATAACTGTCTCCATGCCTTGCACACACACATCTCAAAGCACAATGTAAATCTTTCATCATTTTCACCCTTTTTATAATTTTGTTTCCTCCAAGACAGCATTTCAGGAAGTTGGTGCTATGACTCTCCTAGATGCAAAAGTTTGGTGATTCTGGGTGACCTGGAATATACTTCAGTTAAATATAAAAAAGAAATTATAGCCCAATATTTTCCATCTAGTTTCTGGGCAAGAACATTAGAGCTGTCACCAAAGTGGTACAAGTCTTCCTGACAGTGTTGTAATAGAAGTTCAAGGAATAAATCATAAGCCCAAGTCCTATGACTACTGACCTCACCAATACTGCAATACACTCTGTATTCCTAGTAACTCAGGGCTGCCCAAGGTGAAAAGTGTGTCCTCAAAAGAACCCATGCATGTCAAAACCCCAGAAACTCTTATTCCTTAGAGTCTGTGGTTCTTGAAGTACCAGCCTAAGAGGAAGGAAAGCTCCAAACCATAATTTGGGAAGGAGTGGCCATATAAACTGGAAAAGACACAAACATTTCCTAACCATGAGAGTCAGTAATGCTAATGTTTACTTCTGCAGCTTTGGGCTCAAATTTTTGGTGATTTAATTATGAATAGAAAACTTCCCCATGTGTGTGTGTGTGTGCAACAGTATTATAATGATGCTACCTTGAGAAATTTTCAGAGTATATTATTATTTCTCTTTTGTCTCTTGCCATGAGGACATTGAGGACACATTGACAGCCTTTATGATTGTAAAAGATAGAAGCTAATGTTGGTTGTTCCAGATGTGATTCTGCATTTCTCAGAAGAAATAACCATTACATTTTGCATGTAAATTTGACTGGTGTTCTGTACTTAATGTTCTGTTCCAGGTGATCCACATAACAGGCCGGCTACGCTTGAGAGTATCACTGTCCCACGGGAGGACCGTCCCCAGCCAAATCATGGGTCTCGTGGTAGTAGCTCATGCCTTGCCTCCTCCTACGATCAACGAAGTCAGAATTGACTGCCATATGTTCGTGACTCGAGTAAATATGGACCTCAATATCATATACTGTGAAAATAGGTACTTTGTCTTTCCTTTCTTTGCCCTGTTGCTGACTGCACTTGGGGGAGGGTTTCTTTTTCTGGCAGTCTGAAGGATTTTACTTTTCTAGTGAGATCTCATTCTGAGATCAATCCTGATCTCATTTTTAATGGCTGCTTGGACTGACACCAAACATCTTTTTTCTTTAAAATTTACTTTTAAATTTTAAAGAAAATTTACATTAGGGACATTTACATTAGGGACAACAATTGAATGGATGGGATACCCAGTCATCATATGCTGTAAAGAAAGCACATTTTGGCTGAGAATCCAACAGAACAGAGACATTACTGGCAAAATGATGCAGTGAAAGGCAACTCTTCTGATGCCTCTGTACGACCTACTTCTGATTAATTTCAAGGGCTAGCATCACAACAGTCACTATTCACACAGACATTAGACACAGGGGGGATAAATGAGAATTTAAGGCCCTCGGAGGAAAAAAGACGAAAAAGAAATTTGCAACACTATTAAATAAAACTTTATCACCCTGAGGATTTTACTTTTATAAATTAAGAACGATGACTCATCATATAAATGAGTTGGCAGTTCTTCCTTAAGTCTGAACTTTTATAAAGGGACATTTTAGCCTCCGGTTAAAAAGTTCACTTTTTCCATTAAGCACAAAGCAAGGGACAAAGAACTAGGACAATGACCTTTTAGACCTCTCGCCTACACGACCTCAGCCCATCAGCACACCGATTTGAAGAAAGAATCACAGGGTACAGGGTATGAGGGCAAAAGGCCCACAAAGCAGCTGTGGGAGAGCAGCGTGGTGTGCTACCCATCCCCTAGCGCCACAGGGAGAATCACTATGTCTGCTTTTGGAGGATGCTTTTGTGGCACAAATTATTGTCAGGCTTGGAGGCAATATATGTGCAGCCAGCCCTGTGAGTGCCGTTGTGCCTTCAAAGGGGAAATGAAAGGGCAGATTGGACAAGCGGCTGGAGCAATTGACCTCTCCAGAGGCCCGCCAAGAAGAAGTCAGACAGCTACTGCATTCTGCCTAGTGAGGAGTCACAAAGAGGTAGAGATCAGATTAGAAACCACCTACCATTCCCAGCCAGGGTCTGATGCCAACGAAGGCTATCACCAGTGGCAAAAGATACTCACCTGACCTTATTCCCTATTGTGAGTGTTCAGTAAGGTAGAAAATTTCATGAACTTGTCACTATCATTTCATAAATAATTCTCAACCTGTTCAAGTTTTCTTGGCATTTGTTAAAATTTTTATCATTATGACTATGCACTTGGGTTTGTCTAGAATTCTAGATATTCTAGAATGGCCATAACATATTGAGAAAGGACAAGTTATCCAGAATGATTAGCTGGTTTTAGCAAGAAATAATGAAAAGAACTGGCATTTAATAAATACGTATCACATGCTTAGCCATGTGCAGATCACACCCACTGTCTCATGCAAACTTCAGGACAGTTCACTGTTGCTATCACCTATGGGCAACTTTAGCTTAAACAGAAAGGATTTCTTGCCCTTGGCCAAAACTTAAACTCAAGGTTGCTAAACATAAAACCCCTTGCTCCTGTGAGATCTTCTTGAAAATCCAACCTGTGAGATCTTCTTGACCTTATTCTTCTTCCAAGGTCAGACTCTATGGCTAGAGAACAATCAGAATAACTTCTGCAAGGCACTCTTCATACACATGAATCAAGAGAGAATGGGATTGCCACCTACAATGCTGCTTAATTTCTGATTAAAAATTTAGAATACTGTAAGAGGAGACCCAATTGAAGGAGGCAGAGACAAAGCCAAGGGATGAGCATAGCTTATTTCATTTGAATTCACCATCATCCTCTCAAAAAAACTATGGGGCTTTGCCTTATTTATCAAACTTCCAATGATTGTCCTATCCCAAAACATCACCTCATTTTCATTGCTGTTATCAGTTGATTAATTCTTTTGACAAGCTCCATGGACCTGAGTGCTTCATGGTACCAATTTACTAATTGAGATCATTTTCTGTGACCCATTTTTAGGGTTTTTCCCTTCACATTAAAGAAAAAAAAAAAAAGCTTTCTATAACCTCTATTAGCCAATACAATATATCATTACTTCCCTACTGAAGATGACAGCAATTATGAAAAAGACCTGTACCAGCGAAATAGCTCAATGGATTAAAGCACCTACAAGCAGGCTCAAGAACCAGGGTTTCAATCCCCAGGCCTGCCATGCTGGCTGCGCCCCGGGGGCAAGCTGAGATGGCAAATAAGACTAGGCGTGGGTGGTGGCACTGGCCTGTAATCCCAGCACTTGGGATGTTGTAAACAGGAGAATCATTATGAGTGTGATCTAGTAGTGAGACCCTGAATACCCTTGTATACCCTTCCCTAAAAAAAAAAAAAACAGAAAAAATAAATAAAGGTAATTGTGTATTTAATCTACAGAAAAAACATACCTGTGCCACAGCAATATTGTATGAATTTCATTTTATCAATCCCCTCACCAACCTCTGAGCTTGCTTTCTAGAAGAGGAAGCTGAAGATCAAAGTAAAAGGCAGATTTCTCAGAATTCTGGTTTGCTGGGGCTGAGGAGATGGCTCAGTAGAATAAGTACTTCCCTGGCAAGCGCAAGGACCTGAGTTCAATCTCTGGTTCTGCCAAAAAAAAAAAAAAAAAAAAGAATTCTAGTTGTATGCTGTATGTTTTTAAAGAAATCTTTGATGGCAGAACTGGTCTACATTCAGCACCTTAACAGGTTCTAGTATATAAAAAGGACTTCAATCATTTTGAATGATTTAACTCAAACAAAGAATAAACTAAAGAAATTCCTTCCCTAAAAAATGGAGTGGATCTTTCCTGGAGTTTATTATTTAATTAGGGAAGTGTTAACTAGAAACAAAGCTTGCTCCTTGAGCTGCATACCATTCTGGGCATTCCTGAGGATGTCCTGGGGCAAAGCTGAGGTCTAATGCTTTCGGCAGAAATGGCAAATTTCAGGAACCCCAAGGAGGGTCTTTTACTGACATCTTTGTTCCCACATTTGCAGAAAGGGGGTGTAAACTGCACTTGGAAAACAGGCTAATGGTTCTAGGAAAACACCAGCTAATCTGCTTTGTACCACAAAACCATGGAATCCTTATGAAAAACACTCCTTTTCATCTCCCCAACTACTCTTATGCCTCTAAGAATTGTAATTTGGCCAAAAATGTATTTTAAATTACTACTCATTGAGAAATTCACTTAGTGAGTAGTACAGTTCATAATATTCCATAGTATTTAGGTTTTGTTTTCCTTCCTTATTTCCATGCCTTGTGGGTATACTGGGTCTTTAAATTTGGGAGGTTGATTTTTTTTTTTTTTCTGTGTTCTAGATATAAGGCATAGAGGTCATTTCCCAACCATAACCTCAGGGTTTTCTTAAACATATCACTTCCAAAGGTTTACTTCATAATTGAATAGACAACGTGTCGTAAATCATTGAGAAAAAAATCACAGGGACAGTAAAAAGAATGAATTACACAAAAATCTTGTTTTGGACTGACCAAACTGAATCTATACTGGTGATACAGAAGGTAATCATCATTCCGACATGTTTGTGTAAACCAGGCAGATTCTCCCAGCACATTGTCCAATTTGGGTTCTATTTTTCCGTGTTCTGCCTGAGGACACTGAAGTCTGGGTGACCAGTGACAGGGGCTTCCACATGTGCACTGTGGAGCACCAGCCTGGAAGAGCTGCTGCAATGGTTTAAAAGTTTCTGTGAGGAATCTACCACAAAGTACCAGTTAAAAGAGCCAGGAGTGAAAGCGAAGCTCCCAAATGACTAAGACTAAAAAAGATAATACCCCCAGGCATCCGTGTGTCTCAGCATTTAAATTATATCCCTTGAAATGCCAATTTGGACTTTATGCCAAGAAGCAGTTGAAACCCTTTTTCATGGAAATACCCAATAGAAGGCCAATCTGTTTAAATGAAAGGTGTCTCTAATCATTTGGTATAAACATAACATGTTTTTATTTTATTATGTAACCTTGAATTATCTTGGCCTGTAATGAGGATCTTTCATTGTTACTGATTTTCAATAATTTCATGGAATTATGTTGTCTGAATGTGCATTCTAATGCCAAAAAAAAAGAGAAAAAGAAAAACCTACCTAATTATTTAAGCACAACTACTTGATCTAGCACATTTCCTGGTTCTGAAAAACCCTATGCTACATTCTGACTACCTAGTGTGATGAAAATATGTCAGTAGAGTAGTAACAGCATGTGACAGTCTCTCTGTTTTCCTAAGTTCCAGCCTGTGTTCTTCTCTTTGTAGAATTAGCGATTACATGGATCTGACCCCTGTAGACATCGTAGGGAAAAGATGCTACCACTTCATCCATGCTGAAGACGTGGAGGGCATCAGGCATAGTCACCTGGACTGTAAGTAGCCCTGTGCTGGGAAGGGACTCTGGCTAGTGTTGTCTCTCCCTGACCCTTGTTTGGCTTCACTGCTGATTTTTCCTTTCATCTCTCTTGTATGTATGTGAGAGGACTATCAGCATACAGTGAGAAAAAGTGAGACATAAATCATTTCACCTGTGCTGACACTGGATTGAAAGTTGGACCTCAGGTCCAGAGAAAGCACTGGATCTTCAGGCACTCACCCAGAATTCCATGGGGTCTCGTGCTCTCTCTCCCAGGAAGCAGTGAGGGAACTTCTCTCATAAGTGATTTCTTGACTCTTTCATTTTCTACAGAGCAACTTCCACTTTGAAATTTGTAGTCTCTGTTTCAAAGCACATGTAGCAGAAGACAAGTTCACACATGCCAGAGCCTTAGAAAAATGCCTACATGACTAGCCATGAAACCAGGGTGAAGGGTAAGCCCAGCATTAGGAGAAGACCATGTAGTGTGACCACAGCAGATCTTTTCAGGCTATTTCTGTAAAGATCATTATTCAGAAGAGCAAGTACCCATGTCCTGGGATAAAGGAACAAATCCCCACCCTGAGTCCAACTCCCAACTCCTGACCCTTTGGCTAAACTCCAAGGGACTTGCCTCTGTGACCTGTAGGCAAGCAGGCCCAACAACATCTCAGTGGGGTACAGGCAGAACCCCACACTAGTGGCTTGTTGTATTTTTCCTTCAAGTCCCCTGAGCTGTTTGTTCCTAGCAGGGATCTCATAGGAACACTGATCTGATGGACTTAGGAAGGAGGTGCTCTCTTCTGATAAGGGCTCCTTTCTATGACCATCCAATAGCTTTTTCCAAAAAGAGCAGCACTCCACCAGCTACATTCTTAGAATGTTCTAAACCCAGGTTTCCACTCTGATTTTAAATACATGTGAGATGCCACACCTGACATGATGCCAGTGAACACTGAGGCTTTTATGCAGTAATCACCAGCCAAATAGTCTGTGTTTACCCTTTCCCTGTATGGTAGAAGAGAGCTATTTTGAATCTGTCCTGCCCTTAGCAATGCTTCCTTCATTTTGAACTCAGATTTTCAAGTGCATAACGGAGACAGGAAGCGAGCCAGTCTGCCCAAGTGGGCCCGTCTTGTATTGTATTTTTAACCCTGCATCAGCAACACTGGCATGGGGTCAAATCCTATATATACACTGTGTTTTGGGGCACAACCTGCTTTCGTAGCTGCTCTCCAGCACACTGTACTCCAAGACTGGCACATGCCTGGATATTGCACACCAGGAACTTAGAGAACACACTTGTTGCAAAGAATGAATGGGTGTCATATATCACAGAAGCAGATGGCTCTTCAGTTAATTGGGGGAAAAAATGGTGCTGTTCGCTAAAAAGAAACATCAGGTTCTTTGTTGCTGGGAATTCAGAAAAAAATGGAGAAAACTCAGGAGCCTTAAAGGGAACCATAGAAATAATTTTAGCACAATGTGAGCCAAAGATCCCAGTTTTAAAAATGAATATGTTTTTAGGACACCATAATAGGCCATGTGTGGGGGGACGTAGGTGCTTTCTGACTTTGGAGTCTTAATTGAGGTCTAAATCCAGAAACCTGATTCTAACAAAAAAGAACTCTGTTGTCCTCAGTTATTATTTTGAAAACGTCATGCTATCTCTCTGAGATGTGATTTACAGCTTGAAGAAACACAATTCCTCAGAAACAGTGAGCTAGGGCAGTTCATTTCTCCCTATAAAGCAAAGGTCTCCAACAAATATGTTTGATGCTATTCCTTCTGATCTACTTTTATCTCATTTTCAGTAGCCAGAGTAAATTGAGAGCCCTGGAAATAAACTACGCAGCCATTCACTATTGTGCAATGCTCCTAATTTTTCTGGTATCTTGCCAACTAATAAACAGGGACTGAGGAGCTGGGGAGATGGCTCAGTGGAATAAGTGCTTCCCTGGCAAGTACAAGGGCCTGAGTTCAATCCCTGGTTCTGCAAAAATAAATAAATAAATAAAACTCATATTTAAAAAATAAATAAATAAATAAACAGGGACTGTGTTATCCTCAAATTCTGCGATTCTTTTCACTCCTTGCTACTGACATACTAGCTACTGCTTCATGCTTTAGCCTACCCACAATGATTGAGCTCACTCTTAACTCATACACATGACTTTTAATTTTGAGTTCTTTTAATAACCTTAAATACATGAAAAACAAATAAAATGAGCTGATAATTCTGCACAGTAAAATACACTTCACATATTTAGCTATCATGCTGTGGAATAACTCCACAATGTCAAGTAGCACACAATTAGTAAAACTGTAGGGGGAGGAAAAGGAGTGTTTTGATCCTGAAGAATTTTGATCTTAATCAGATTGAAATTTCAGCATTCTTGTAGTGCTTAATATCTTCAATCACACACAAAAAAAATCAAACTGATTCCAATGTCAGGTTTTGCATTCTGTGACTGAAATAAAATGCTAAAATATACAAATGCAGCTCGCTTTGTACAATAAACATTAACATCATTATAAAGTAAGATTGAGTCTAAAATTGTGTGATGGAATGTCTGATGTTTACCTAATTCTCAAACCAAAGCCAGCCCAGTAACAAAATGACAGAGCATGTAATAAGACTTGGTTGTGTAAACACTGGAAGAAAAGGCAAAAAGCCAGCACAGCATCTTGCTTGTCCTGAGCCGTAGGCTATTATTGAAGGATGCCTCAACTCTGCCTTCTTGGCAGGATAAGGTCATGATGACATAGCATCAGTTCAACAATAAGATAGAATTCTAAAACAAAGAGATGGTTAAAAAATAAACCACATTAACTATTTAGCTTTTCCTCCTGGAGCTATTGGCACAATTCCTGGTTCTGCTCATGAGAGGCAGGTTTAGGCATCAGATCATGTCTGATATTTTTATGTATGTCTTACTCTAGTTTTATCCATAAAACTGGATACAGATAAAACTTAAAGAAAAAACACTCACAAGTCCTTAATAACTAAAAATATTATCTTTATCACTGGTACTTTTTCATAGCTCAGGCATCTATAAATCAATACATGAACTTGTCTCTAGCACAGGAAAAAAAAAAAAGGGAATCTTAGCTACACCTGGATCTGACAACTCTGATCAACCAGACCAAGAATTTGAGAGCTTCTATTCTCCCTTTGGGCTACCTTCTGAGGTCTCCATAAAGGAATTCTACATAAACAGAATCATGATGTTGGTGCCAACATGTGAGTTAGTAAAACTATACTAGGACTTGAAAACCAAAGGGGTTTATGGCCAAAGACCTCTGTGATTTCTTTCCTTAAAGCCCAATGTAACTGATTGTTCAGGCCAAATTGATCATGCCAGCATTTAGAATTTTGCATTTTAAACCACTTACACTACTGATCATCTGGACACCTCACATCTTCTCCCATCCTCTGGCTCAGGAGATGCTGACTTTAAGGTGACCAACTGGTCCTGTCTCCTAGAGCCACACACTGCAGTCATCCAAGGCATCGGTGTTGCATTAGTGCCTGAGAGAGATAACAATACAGCCATCTACCACTCTACCTCTGCCTATAACATGAAAAACAGAATACTGAACCAAACATAGGTAGATGCTTTGCATTTCTTTTTATTCCCAATTAATCCAGGCTTTTGTCTATAGTAGGAGCTGAATTTGTCTTGGCACATGCCCAGGGTTCTTCCTGGGTCAAATCAGCAATAACTCTCTTAAAGAGTGCTCAGAGAGGAAACTTCCTTCCTCCTTATGACAATGTTTTTTTCCTCCACCAGCAAGGCTTAAGGCTTTGCAGCTGTTGAATTTCAAAAGAAAGGGAGCCATGAGTACAGATGTGGTGGCAATTTTCCCTTCCTAGTATTTTGCCCAGGATGAGAGAATTCTATAAGAATTGTGAGAGAGAGAGAGAGACTTCCAGATTGTCTAGTAGACCAAGTGAACAGAAAACCCGTGTCCTACCCAATATACTTGGGGATGAGTATTTTAAAAAATACAGCAGCTTAAGTGTTTATTTCAGTTTATTTAACTGCAAACTTTTATACTTCTTAACACAACTAATATGCAGCTACCTGGCATAATACATTGCATGCTGTTTTGCATCAATAACCCCTACACTTCCCTCCTGAAGGCGTCTCATCGCCAAATGCAAGCAGACTGCTTAATGCAGGACTAATTAGTATATCCCCTTCCAGTCTTCAGGCCCTCCATTGTAATTCCTTCCCAGCTCATTTTTTTCCACAACCAAGCATCAATCAAAGTAAGTGCCCTGCCTGCCTAGGCAACACAAGATGTCCTCCATGCATTTGTCATCTGCCACACAAACAAAGGGGGAATTTAATTGTTGATTTGGGTATGCAGCCATTGCGCACTGCAAAGGAAGCTGAAAGGGAAAGAAAAAGGAAAGAAATAAAGTTTGAGAGGTGAGCCAAATGTACAGAGCATGGGGGCTTTTTTCTGCTTTCTGATCTTAGTCCTTGTTCTGGCCTGGGGGATTTAGCTGCAACGTGCTTATTGGCTGGACTTTTCCCCAAGGTAAATGAGTATTTTCACTCCTTCCATATGAATATAAAATTCCCATGGAAGGAAATGCATTTAATAGCTACCATGTTTGCTTTCTTCAACCTGTATCATGTGCCTGTCTGTTAACTGAAAAATTATCACAGGAAATGGGAAGAAGACTGGTTTTTATGCAGGAGTAAATTAGGATTATAATCTTTTTCTCTGTCTCTCTCTCCCTCTGTCCCTCTTTCCCTCTCTCTTTTCCACCTCCCTCCTCCCTCCCTCCCTCTCTCTCTCTCTCTCTCTCTCTCTCTCTCTCTCTCTCTCTCTCTCTGGCACTCTCATTTTTAAGTTGAAGGCAGGCACCACAGAAAACAAATACCAGCAAGAGGGCCTCATCACCAGCTGTGGCTGCTCCATTTGTTACACAGCGGTCTAGAACTGCAGTGCTGACATCACATCACAGACCAGTACCACACAGGAGCTTAGAGAAATGCAGAATTTGATGCCTACCCTAAACATATTGAATCAGAATCTGAAATTAAAAAAGGTCTCCTGCTGACTCTATGTATTGTAAAGACTATGAAGTACTATTCATTTTATTATTTAGGGACACTATTTTAAAAAGGAGCAAATACACACCAACTATCCACCTTGAAGATTTTTATTTTTCTTTGGATTTGATGAATGTGATTAAGAACAACAAAACATGACCAATGCATTGGTTCTGAAGGCTTCTCAATCACTGCTCAACTGTGATATATATATGATTACTTGATAAACTTGCTTTTATAACAACGATGTATGTTATAGAGGAAATAAAAAGCATTAATATCCAACTTGGGAAGAAAAAGGAGATCCTTTCATGTTTTCTCACAGAGAAACACTTACCTACCTGTACAGATTACATGTGTGAACATGAGAAGTCATGTTTTCCCTTCAAGTTCATGCAAACATTTCTGAGGGCCTACTCCTATGTACAAACCCTTATGATATTGCTATAACTTTTCAAAAAATAACTAATTTGTAGTCTCTACTTCCACGGAACTGACATTGCTAGCAGAGAAGAGAGCATGGGACAGCCAAGGCACCCAGTTATGTGTGGGTGCCCTAGAAGAAAGATTGTTACAATGTACAAAGGAAGCACTGACCTCAGAGGTGGGGGCAGCCAAGCGGAGGGCAGAGAAGAAGTCCTGCAGTTCACTGAGACCTTGAGAGAGGACAGCACAAGCCAGGACGCAGGAGATCTGGAGGGGGTCAGGCCCCTTGGGTCTAGGGAGCATGGGAGGGAATCTAAGCACAGAATCTTTTCTCTCTCTCCACAGACCAAACCAGAACTTTTAATTGGCTGAAAAATGAATTCTTCCATGGGTTCTTATTCTTTATGATCATTTGAATTAGTAGCTATGGTTTAAAAAAATAACAACAACTTGTATTTGGCAAAAAAAAAAAAAAACATTTTTCTTATAAGACTTGATCACCAAGAAAATTTAAAAAATAAATCCCCACATTCTAAACCATCCATTTTAACATAAATTAGTTAACATAAATAAAATCAACCCCAGGGTGGCATCTTATTCTTCATTTTATATAAATTAGCTTTTGATGTTTTCCTTACAATATCAACATCTTACATGTCTCAAAAAAAAAAAAAAATCCCCAAACTTTCAAAAGGTAGGAGAGATAGCTCAGCAGCATAAGCACCTGCCTGGCAAGCACAAGGTCCCAAGTTCGATCCCCAGTACCACAAAACTTTTAGAAGTACAAATAAGCAGCATAGGACTTAATTCATGTATGTTCCTAAGTTGTCCCTAAGCATGGAGTTAACCATATATTCCAAGCTGTTTATTCACATCTACATCTTCCATGCCCTTTTAGAATTTGGAGTAGGGTATAGCAGCTAAAATGTTTCTAGTTATAAGTGACAAAAAAAATCTTTAAAATGACTTGCATTTTCTTTGCAATTGTCTTAACTTTCTCTTCATGATCAAGATACCTGTAGCACCCACTAATCAGCCCTTCCCCACAAGGCAAGCTCTAAAGTCAGAAAACAGTTGAGTCACCGCTTTGTGTTTCTTATTGAGAAAGAGAAAGCATCCCTGGATCCCCCACCTGGCACCTGGCTGCAGAGAAACACTCACTCTGCATTGCCTGGTCCAGCTTTTCAACTATGCACAAGCCTAAACCATACATTGGCCAACGGATGGAATTACCATTGATGGCAGAAGCAATCAATTTATCCCCCTGGCACTTTGATGAAAAGACCATCAAACATGAAGTCCAAAATCAGAGTTCTGTTACCCAGAAGAAAGTGGCAGTGTCTGTGCCAAGAACAATCAGGATGGCTGCCACGTGGGAAGATATGTAACATTGTCACCACAAAGTTTTAGATTTCTAAAAATCTACATAACAGAGAAACAAATGGAATTTGTCTGGGCCAATTTAAATATTCATGATTTTACAAGTACTAGTTTTTATGTACCTATGTATATGGATGTGTTAGCACTTATACATTTATTTTAAAAGATGTTCCATAGACTCAACAGAATGACAGCATCCAGAAAGAGTCTATCAGACATAAAAAAAAAAGACCTCCTATAAGGTTCACTTTGTCTCTTTCATCTTTTAAAAGGTCCTTCTACATCACAATCAACTTGCTTACTCTAATACTCTTACTTCTAACTTTTTAAAAATGTATTTAGTACAGGGTCTACAGAGTCTCACCACACGGATCAAACTCACATGATCCTCCTGTTTTCAGCCTTTAGAAGGAGGTAAGAATTCACCCAGCCCAAATCAGACTCCTGGACTTCACGGGCATATATGCCAATTTCCACTGAATTGCCACGATTATAAATTTATTAATGGAAATGACTGCTAAGCTGTGTTTGCCATTCAAAGGCAAGTAGAGGAAAATCCCTGTTTTCAGAACAAGGAAACCTTTTTAAACCACTGCCCACAGTAATGACTTCCTCCTGCACTCCATTACATAGTATTTTATCATATTTCAAATTTGCACCAATCACTGACAAGGGGGATACAATTATCATGACTAATTTGAAATGACAGTAGGAGAGTATTCATGGCAGATTTTGTTACTATGACATCCATTACTGCCAGTATAGAAGTAGGCACCAAATACTCTTAGTGAGTAGTTGTATAAATCTATCCTTTCCCCGATTCCAAGCCATAAGTCTTTCCTAATTCTATGCTAAAGAATATATTTCATCCCCTTAAGGAGCAAATCATTCCCCCCAAAAAAACATGTGAGAGCCTTAAAAAAAATCTGCTCTTGACTGTTTTACATTGAGATAGTCAATGTAAGGCTTACATTTATGTCTGAATAATAAAAGTCATACAAAACTCTCGTTGGATGGAAGGCAGCTTGAAAAAAATCCAAGAACTTGGGTGTCACTTGTGCCAACAATTACTTTGATTCTTCCTGTCCTAGAATCTTATACCAATACCATCAGTGTTTAAAAGCCTAGGATTCTGATTCAGTACATTATCATGAAGAAGAAAAAGGGAATTTATTTTTCAAACTTAACACATTGACATGTTCTAAATCAATGGAAAGTTTTCTGCATGATTCAATATTAACAGTTAATAAAAATCTATCAATTGGCAGTGGCATAGGACAAAACCTCTTCTGAGGTTGTAAATCACACAGATAGCAGTTCAAGCAGGGCCTGTCATTAGTGTATTAGGGGAAAAATCCATAGATGATGCATAGTCACTCACAACATCCACATCTCTTTTGTCCTTAAGCTCGTAGCTCATCTAAAATATCAAATATAATTTAACTGCACCAAATATTGCTCAGTACATATAGATTTACAAAAACAGCCCAAAAAACCAATTAGCAGATGCCTGCTATTTAAGACATCTAGCTCACTAATTGCAAAATCTATAGGAAAGTCTGCACGGCATCAAAGCCTTGGTTGCTCCGGTGAGCAGTTCTAAATGAAAAACTGTCTTTACTGCAACTAAATAAAGCACTTAATGCAGTCTTTGGCTACAATGCTGTTTTTCCTGTGGGTTTTGAAAATGACCTTCCTGTAAGCATCAAGGACTATAACTTTTTAGATAAAGAAACTTGTTCTTGTTTTATGTCTATGTCAGGTTCATTCCCCTATAGCCCGTAGTTTTCAAAAGCAGAGGAAAAAGTAATCCAGAATTTTTTTTTTTAAAAAAGTCTGTTTCCAGAATGAAGTTCCCTGTCAGCCTGCCTTGGGCCTTAGGTGGAGAAGCAGAGATTAAAGAGTCAGTATTCTTTTTCATGTTTCATCTGCCAGTTTTGTGAATGTAGAAAGGGAACCAGTGGCTACAGCAAAGCACCCAACTGTGGTATTAAGTAGAAAGTGCGATTCTAGTACACCCCCTTACTTAAACATACACACTTTTACACACCCCACTGTAGCAAATTCAAAAGTAATTTTGGAGATTCTAGCAGAAGGCGTGTGCTCCCTGGGCTCCACAGCCATGTAAGAGGGTAGCTCAAGGAGGGGGTGAAGGGCGCTACAGATGCGTCCTCCTATCGCCGTGACGATAATGAAGCTCTTTGTTCAGCTGTGTGAATGTGAAGTGTGGCATCTCCGCTGAGCTCACCATTTCCTATTTATTCTATACTTACCTGAATACACCAAGTATTGCTGCTGTTTAATGCATATGCAAACCACTAAAGCATCCTTTTGTGAGACACTTTGCTAAAAGACCGCTTTTGATATGTGTTCTTCATTGCCTCTTCAGACTGCATTCGACTGCTTCCTTCTTTTTAGACACAACCAGCTCACTATTTAGCCTCCTTGGCTTTGCTTCTGTGGAACCCTCCAAAAGGAAGGGACCATGTTCTCTTTTTTTATTCATATTTCTGAAGGCAAACTTGTACTGATTTGTTTTGATTTACTGACAGAGTTATGTCCCTGCCACAGACAGTGGCTGCCTTTATGTCCTTTCAGCCACCATGCTATGTCACTGAACACAGTTTTCCCAAGGCAAAATTAAATCCCTCTGCTGCTATCTGTGTGCTGGGCCATAGATGTGTGCTATGGAAAAAAGAAAAAAAGCTCATCATGTGTGGAGGAAGAGTAATTATTCTCTACAAGTGAAACATTTCTTGTATGCCAACCACTAAGCTTGAACAAAGAGGCCAAGTGACATTTTAGAAAGGATATTCAATAAAACTTAGCATCCAGTCCTTATTTTTTGGAGAGGATGCATATTTGATGTAAAGGTCACATGTTCCAAAGTGGAAGCATATTGCGATTTTCTTTTGATTGAACTGTATTTACCACTCCCTTCACAGTTAAGGGTGGGTTGTATTTTAACTTAAAAGTCAAAGAGGCACTTTATTCCTGGTTCTCCAGTTGTCTGCTGAACAGAGCTGGCTCAACCAGCCCTTTTGGTCTCTACTGTGTTCTTCTCCCAAGTGTAGGATCATCTCTGGCCCTTGAGGAACACAGATTGTAACTCAAAAGATGCTTTCAGCTTGGAGCATGGAGGGTATTGAAGAAAGAATCTTAGTTTTACTGACAGCCAAAAGCAATTGACTATATTATAGGCTTCAAAGCAAAAGGAGCATATTTTTGTGCTGCTCCTGTCTGGCCCATGCAAGACTGTAAGCGAACTTATGGAAATTGTTTGGCTTCCCTGTGTCTTTATGTTTACCTTGTGAAATCTAAGAAAAGACCATCTACATTTTTGAGATCCTTAAGTAAAAACTAATTCCTGTCGTACACCATCAAAGATAACTCTAGACATGTTCAGATGCAATCAATGAATTCCAAAGAAAGACACAGTCTGCTCCTCCAAGACTTTTGGACAGTAGAAAATAAACTTTGAGATAAACCAAAGAGAAGATGCCAAGTTAGAAGTTAGTAGCACCCAACCCACATCTTGTCGATGTGATAGTCTGAATATGACCCGCATATGCAGTGCCCCTCCCTGAGAATGTGTACACATGGTTATGAACTTACTGCCAGGCTCCTTGGTGTGATGAGTACCTATTTCTTTTCAAGGTACAATTAAATCTTTTTAAGGACTTGTATATCAAGCGACTCATATTGTCTTATTTCTGTTGCTCCCTTCAAAAGGGATTGTCTGAAATAGCCTGACACAAATGTTCTCTCATTTCTCTCTGCTCTTTAAACCTAAAACTTGAAAATAAAAACAACAAACCACTGGATTAAAAGAAATCGAAAAGTTTTCGTGTTTTTTTTTGAAGTTCTCTAATTTATTACACACTAAAATCTGTTTCAAACTGGCACCAAGGTGGCTTTTCTTCTTGAACTGATTAGGACCACATGAGCTCAGGAAAAGCTGTCAGATCCCGCCTCTGGCACAGCTGGAGTGATCCAACTGATTTACCAGTATGATTTTTTTTTCCCAAGAAATAAGCTTCATCTCAAAGTCATAAATTTATATTCTGAGACCCAAGCAAAACTTATTCTTGTTCATTTTGAAAGAAATAAGACTCTATTGTGACCTTATTTTAAGAGACCTTCTAAAAACTGAAAACAGGCTGGGCAGTATTTGGCCTGTTGCTGTAGTGAGAGCTAACTTCACATTTACGCCCGTCACTACCTAGCTTCCTGATGATGCTGGGCATCTCATTCAAAAGGCACTGAACTCTGAGCAAAAGGCATCAGCTAAGGCCATGCTCAAATGTTCATCTTTTGAAATTTCTGCCTTATGGAGAGGGAATAATTTGGGTTTGATCAAACTTGAGGTTTTTAGCTACCCATGGTGGGCTCTGAAACCTGGTTCTTGAAATTTACCAGTGCAACTTAAAGACAGTGATGGAGCTTCCTGGAAACCTCCCAGGCAGGACCTTGCAGTCTGGTCCTTTTATAGCCACCTCCTCGCTTCAGCGCTCCCTTGCCCTGCCTTGCTTTCATTTTGGTCTCCTTCCTTTGCTAGATGGCAGCTAGTCTGGGTTTGATAAGGAATAACTTCATTAATGTGTTTATGGGCCCTCGCCAATTAGTATTTAGTTTCCCAGAAAGCGCAGATGTGTGCAAGCAGGCTGAGCCTCCCTGCCTTGTCTTTCAGGGATGACACCAGATTAGCCCGTAAGAGAGAAATCCTTTTAGCCTCCTCTGCACCACACACCTGAAAACCACCAGGGAGCCAGAAGTTTTGCTGTTATCCACCGTAGTCTTGGGATTTTGCTTCCTTGTTAAAGAAAAAGAGTATTACAAAGAAAGTCAGGTGAACTTTATGTCGATTCTGCAAAATCTAATTCCTTTATTTTTTGCCACTTTCTATATTTTATATTGTGGGGATATAAAAAAATTGCCCACTTTTGGTCACTTTCCAGCCCAGAACATGTAACCAGGCTGATCTAATCTACCCATCATCTCCTCGCTTTCTTCGTGTGATACGAGAAGGGAGCTTCTTAGTCTCAGGCTTTTGTTTGTTAAAAATGCTGGGACTGTGTGGAGGTATCAGTCACTCCGGAGAGGAAGCCAACACAGGACGCCCCCCGCCACTCGCTGGAGTGCTGTGAGGTCTCTCTGGGAAAGGGTGGGCAGAATTCTATAGCGTGCCTTCCCCGATTAATAGCTAACCAAGTTGAGAGGATTTGAATCAAAGCACATCGTGTTTGCATGCAACAATGGTTTGACAAAAGAGCTGTGTGGCAGAGTTAGTATTTTACTGCTATGAGCTTCACCACGCAGTTTTGTGCCCTGGGAAGCCATGCGTGCAGAATGGCAGAACTTACAATCGCCTGCAAGAGGAGAGTACAATACTACCTGTGGAGCCTCGCCACTGAGAGAAGGTGACAGTTCCGGACCTTAAAAATACCCTAACTTATTCAGTTGTTTCAGAACGGAACTTGCCACAATTTGAAACACTCATCAAAGCAAGGCTTGAACATGATTATTAAATTTTACAACCATCCGTTTAGCATAGTGTGAAAAAAAGAATGGGAGAACCGCAACAAAGCATATATGTTTATAGATGTAACACATGGAGATGTGATTTGTGATCACTTTCACTGGCAGAAAAGTAGCCAGGGACATGATAGGAAGAGTTTCAAAAGCCCAAGCGCAGCTCTCGTCCACTTTATCCATCTACCCCCCCCCCAAAAAATCAAAATGTACTTCATGAAACTATTGTATATGAAGCACTTATTAGCCGTAATTAAATGGACAATATGAATTTACTACATCTTTAGGACTCTGGCTTGTTCTGGTTTAGAGCAAGATGATTAATGCAAATACATATTACTTGAGATAACCATTTAGCAGCTAATTTAGCCAAATTTATTACAGCAGTTAGAGGTTTTTCATTTTAGCAGACGGAGACAAGGACATGCCAAATGCGGACCACGTAGACGAATGCACACTGCCCTCTAGTGGCCAGCTGGTTGGTACGCGCTCGCGGGGGGTGCGTGTTTGTCGGCGGTCTGTATCCTACTCAACAGCAGCTTTTGCACATTTCCGGCATCCTTTTAAACCATCCCCATCCGAAGCACTTTATTTCGGGGGATGATTTACTGCGCTTTTCTCTTTTACTAGCTCAGGAGTACCCAGATACAAATCAAATCAATTTCAACTTGGCAAGATTTTGGTTAAAGTATCATTTTTAACATCTGCATTTTAAAGCTCTCTTTCACTGGGTATTTAATGGCACCGTTTCACATTACTGATTGTTTTTACTTGTTCCTTCATTTTAAGCCATATTTTAGAGTCTGTGTGGAGCTGTCACTCTGTTTGGCTCTTGCCAAGTCAATTCTGTGCCTCCCTTAAGGCCAGCATTTCTTTCTGATTTGATTCGAGGATTTATTTTGTTCCAACATCCAACAGTCACACCAGAATTTCCCCTGACTGACCAATGTAAATTTAGTTCATCGAAGGACTATAAATTGTGTTAGACAAGATCAAAAGGAGCAGATGTGTAAGGGTGCCAGTTGGTATTGCTCCCACTGAGGGGAAATGATCAAAGACAGAAGGGTAAAGCACCCTCAGGACCACTCAGATATCCAGAATCTCAAAGAGGGCTACCTTGAAGCTATGCATAAATCACATACAAATTTGCCTTCTCACCTCTGACGTCAAAGCCACTGACAACATCCACATCACGTTAGGTGTTCCACTATCCAAAAAGCTCTGTAGTCTTTTTAACCTTCCTGTCACACCGTGGCTGCCCCACACAGAATAAAGTCTTGCTACAAATGCCTAGAACCTGGCTTCAGAGCTACTGCCCCCACAGAATGATTTCATTTGTTCTCCTCATGACATCCTATGCTAAACGCACAGAGGGGTACCCTTGACATGGCCTAGGACCTACTGTTGATGTTTTGGAGAGATGAAAATCAGTTGATCCCAGTCTTTTTTTTTTTTTTTAGTTTTGAAAAACATCTTTTATTCATTTATTTGGTACAAAGTCTTACTATGCAGCTCAGACTCATAGTGATGCTTCCGTCTCAGCTTCCCCAGCGTGGGATTACAGGAGTGTGCTACCATGCCCAGTTCCAGAGCTGGCAGGACATATGGTATGGGGATTGAACCTGGGTCCTTGTGCTTGCCAGACAGGCATTTAGACCACTGAGTTAGCTCCCCAGCTCTAGTCCCAGTCTTAATGCAATGCCTCTGCTTTGTTTCTTCCCCCAGTGCTGAATAAGGGTCAGTGTGTGACAAAGTACTATCGCTGGATGCAGAAGAATGGAGGCTACATTTGGATACAGTCTAGTGCCACCATAGCTATTAATGCCAAGAATGCCAATGAAAAGAACATCATCTGGGTGAATTACCTTCTTAGGTATAGTTTCTAATTCCATCTCTGTCTCATTTATAAAAATGCAGTCCTATGGTTAACAGCTGACATGCTATGAGTATTATGTTCTGACAATACCTGGTGTAGAATTTCATGGAAATTCTGCTCTTCTTTCTACAAGACCAAAAGAAACATGAGAAGATGGACCTGCTAGAAGGGACCTGCAGGAAGGACTTGCAAGATTTTCAGTTTATCCAGTTGTCAACACTTGGGCAACTTTGTGGAAGTTGTTTTGGACTCCTCCCACATGCTCAGATCAGAAAAGAATATGACTTTTGCTTACAGTGGAAGCACTGGCAGAGTACTTCCTCGTCTCTACCCTTCTTGCACTCACTCACTTTCTCCAACCCTTATGATGTTTAAATAAGAGGGGAGGGTGAAGGAGCAAGGAATATAATGATATTCCTGTTACTGTTCATCCCGTCCATCCAATCAGCCTATTCCATGGGGTTTAATTTCCTAGGCATTAAGGATTGGGTACATAAAGTAAGTTATTTTGCCAGCATAATGATAATCTCAATACAAAAAATGAACACAGCCTTCTTTAGCTCACTGCTCTGTGGTCCCAGGCCAACTTTATGGCTTTTAAAATATCCTCAAATTTATATCTGTCCCTAAGTCCAAGCTCAGTTGCCTCTTAAATTCTGATGTAAGACACCTTCTCTCTCCTTTCCCATCTACTTTTTTGCTATTGGAGTCAAATGAGCAGAAATGCAGCCAGCACCAACAGGCAGGATGGCCTGGGCTAGGGGACAAGCCTTCTGGGAGGTTCTTCATTGATCCTGTCATGACAATACAGTATTTGGCTTGGCTCCCTCCCAGCATGCCATTCCAATCTTTGGTTTCTGATGTCCTAAAGCCACAAGCAGAGTCCACATGTGATCTGAGCAGGAAAACTTCCAATAGTCTAACAAACGGAAGCCGATGCCCTTTGGCTGATAATTCCAACCTGAGCCACATTTTTCTTTGAGACAGCCAAATGGAGCTGAGATGCTAACAACTGGGGCTCATCCACACACCGGCCTTCATGTCTCACATACTTTGAGGATGACTTGAAGGCATGAATGTGCTTGCTTCCAACAGCATATCAATCAGACACTAATGACTATTGCTCTAGAGAGGGCCTTAATGGGTACCACTTAAACAAGTCTTCATTTATCTACTTTCTTTTTCCTTTTTTGACCTCTTCTGCTCTACATTAATTCTCTTAAAGGTAAAAAGTGTGTGTATTTAATGTGGTTTTCTCCAAAGCTTGATTTCCAGGCAAAGTATCCCCTGTGTTTGGGATATGCTCAGGGTGAGTTCTGAGATCAGGAAGTCCTTTTACATACATAGTCTTGTGGACCTTTGTGTAATACAGCATGATACAAGAGCATGCGGGCCAAAAGGAAAAAAAAAGAATATTGTGACACTTGACATCAAAGTGATACTGTGCCAAAGAAACACACTGCTGTTAAGCATTAAACATTGGCAACAAAGAGACTACAGGCAGAATGTTTCCTGTGTTGAGGTAACGGAGGGTACTGAAGTTATCTGTATGATTGCTATTCCCATTCTGTGAGTCTCTTCCTATGTTCAGTCTTTCTTACTACCTCATTAGCCTCCTGACTTCCTTAAGTGGAAGAAATAAGAAGAGTAAGGTAACATCGGTCTATACAAGTTGGAATCAGTACCAGTGAGCTAGGCTAGAGTTAAATGGTATGAGCTTATGAGAATTTGAAAATTGTAGTTCATCAAATTCCATACAGCTAGGAAGGAATCAGTTTGGGTATCTAAGCCAACCCTCAGTCTCCAGACTCCCAAGCTCGGGTATAGTGATCCCTTTCTAACTGACCTAAAGATCTTTCCTGAAATCAGTGACCAAAGACCTTCAGAGGACAGGTGGCTTTTGAATCTGTGTGTCACAAATAGTAAAGGAGACTCTTCAAAATGGTCCTTAACAGAATTCTGCCAAGCCTGGAGCCTGTCAGCATCATTCTACAGCCTGGCCATCTAGTAAGCTCTCTTTGGCAACATGGCAACCACTGAAGTTTTGTTTTCTTTCCTGGTCTTATTTTTTTTATTCTTCCCTGAGCAATACTTTCATATTTTCAGAATTCCTCATTTATGGGTCCCATCAAGACTTACCCTTCCTTATCCTAGGCTTGGGAGATAGTTTAGCGCTCTAAAGCACCTGCTTAGGCAAGCTTATGCAAGCACAGGGGACCACACACTGCAATGGCCCTGCCCCTAGAGCGGGCTGAGACTGCCACAGAGGGGAGAAAAAAAGAATATCCAAAGACTTATGCTTCCCTATTCTTAAAGCACTGCTCCTCAGTCTTCTTTCCATTCAATGTGAAACAGAAAGACTCAGTATTCAAATCTGTGAAGTGCTAAGTCTATCCTCCTGCCATTAGTCTTAGCTGATTATCTAGATGGAGCTTTGCTGTTGCAGCTAATTCACACTAAGGAGTAAATGCCTGATAATCCATCTTAGTGAGTTAACCCTCCAAGGGATGTTTGAGGTTTTAGAGTAGTTACTGAAACAGTGATTCTTTAATATGGAAATTCCAGTAGAAGTTAGCAAACGAGTCAGTATTCATCTGTTGTAAGCCTCTACTTGGCTGGCCTTCCTGGAAGCATACAACAGATAGTTCCCTTCTGGAGCCTGGATGTTCTTTCTATAGATTCAGATCATAGGAGCTGGTAGCCCTCAGGTATCAGCCAGCCTGGGGATGACATTTCTAGAAGACAGCTTGCCCAAACTGACCATGCATGCTCTTGAGTCCAGAAAAGACTTATTTCTGAATCAGACATTGAGCACATTTGCACAAATGGGGCTAGATCCATTCTGTGGGGACTTTCACACACTGGGACTCTCCCCACTGCAATCAGATTTCCAGCTAACAAGCCACAGATGTGCACCTCATGAGCAGATGAAAATGTGATTGTAATGGGTGTGTTGACAGCACAGTAGCCATAATCCATGCAGCCCAAGGTGCACCTGTGATCTCTCAGACCCTTAGGCACCAAGGACTCTGCACTCCACACTCCTCACTAGCTTCGGAGCCATCTGAAGCACTTAGGGACTACACCAGGGGGCAAGACAAGGACGCTGAGGCAATGGACTCATGAGGAGCCCAAGCAAAGGTAGAGTGTGCAGGAAATGTGGGAGTGAACTGAGAGCACTCCGATCTTCGATCTTCGCATCCCCCCAGGTGTTGTACAGGGAGAAATGTCAAGCAGCACAGCTCCCTGGCCCCCAGTGGTACCTGATTACTAAAAAGCTTTTTAGTGGCTTTCATGAGCATTTGGGCATTCAGTCATTCTAGCAGGATGCACCTGTACCCCGGCACAAGCAATCCAAGCTTTTGTAAAGTTCTAGGAAGGGCAGAAAAATCATTTCCTACTTAGTCTTCTAAATTATATAAATTTGAGGCCAGGAAGTGCAGGAGAAGACAGTTCAAAACACACAACCCGGAATGGATGTCTGATGGCCTGATGAATGCCTATCTGTCCACAGTAATCCCGAGTACAAGGACACACCTATGGACATTGCACAACTCCCCCACCTGCCAGAGAAAACTTCAGAATCCTCTGAGACATCCGACTCTGAGTCAGACTCTAAAGACACCTCAGGTATTACAGGTATTACGTCTCCATGTTCTGTAATTATGGCTTGCCTTAACATGGGGGGTAGTATCCAGCGGGCCATGGTCAAGACCAAGCAGCAGGGCAAATTTTGTACTGAGATAGGGGTACAACAAATTATTGCTGAGTCACTTTCATTCTTTCTGTCTCTCTATACACACCAAGATATAGCCACACAAGAATTATGATACCACCCCATGCTTAGCAGCTCTGGCATCTTTACCAGAAGCTCCACAACAGCCTGTGACTTTGAGTCCAAATGTTCATCGCTTCACCAAGCTGGGATCAAATCTCCGAAGTGGGGTGGACACCCAGTAGCATCAGTGAACACCTCCATCAGGGTGCTAGACCACTGCTCATCCTACGAATGTATGCTGAACAAGTCCACGTGCTCCCATTTCTAATTACTTGGGGAGGTAGATTTCCTAAGTAGTTATTTGGAGCACAAGAGAATTAATGCAGAAACTTCCTTTTCTTCCAATCCCTAATCCCCTTCCACAGAGACAGGGAGAGCCAGGAAATACAGAACTCATAAAATTTTACAGCTGAAAAAAAATCCCAAGTCTCTTCTACCAGTGCCTTTCTGCTACAGAAAGGAAGATGAAAGCTAGTGTAGCTACATGATTTGCTCGAGATTCTAATCCAGGATGCTTTCAAAACCAGCTCTGCAAATCCATAAAATCAGCAGCAGTTCCCAATCTTCTGAAGTTGTGTTTACTGGGAGAATCCATTCTCCCTGAATGGGGCAAGTGGCTAAGATTCCCCCACCAGGCCCCTACCATCAGAGCTGCAGCACCCCAGGCCTGTCAGGCTGAGCACCTGTAGGTCTAACAGCTTCAAGCAGGAATCAGGAAGCGGAGCAAATCTGTAGTGAACCTTAATTGTAGTCCTCTCCCCAACACTACAGCAATAGTCTTTGCCCCTTATTGATATAGTATGCAGCAGCAAACAAAACAAGACAGACATTCCCTATTCGAATCCATGGGGCTGGATGGAACAGACAGAAGCAAACAAAAAATAAAAATATGCAATGAATGAGATGATGATTCACAAATGCCATTAGAAAGGAGGAGAACAACATTAGAAATAGGGAATGTGGTTTTCAACAATGAACAAAGATTTATCAGGCGATGGTGCAGAGCTCTTGAGAAACCACCTAGCATTCTGTTGTCTTTCAGGGTCTTTCTCCAGGTTACCCTAGTTATCTCTGCAGGGCCTCTCAAGCATCTGTATGCCCAAGGGTCACCTGGGGATCTTGTTTAGATGCAGAATCTGCTTCAGCAGCCTGGGTGGGGCCTAGGAGTCTACACTGTGTCAGGTGGGCAACTGACAGTGACGCCCACGCTGATCTAGGCCCAGGCTTGAGGTCACCAGAAGGTGGTGCAGTTTGTGGAAAGGACAAGAGGTCTCCTGCCCTGCCCCTGCAGGTGAGAGGGGGGATCTGCCCTTTAACCTGCTAACGGGTGTCCCCCTTCTCTCTTTCTGTCTCTCCTCTGCCCCGTCCTCCGCCGTGGCCACGGACCCCACGCAGAGGACAACGAGCACTCCAAGTCCGACGAGAAGGGGAATCAGTCTGAGAACAGCGAAGACCCAGAGCCCGACCGGAAGAAATCGGGCAGTGGATGCGATAACGACATGAACTGCAACGATGACGGTCACAGCTCCAGCAATCCAGACAGCCGCGACAGCGACGACAGCTTTGAGCACTCAGACTTTGAGAACCCCAAGGCAGCGGAGGACGGCTTCAGTGCGCTGGGCCCGATGCAGATCAAGGTGGAGCGCTACGTGGAGAGCGAGTCGGATCTGCGGCTGCAGAATTGCGAGTCGCTCACGTCCGACAGCGCCAAGGACTCGGACAGCGCAGGCGAGGCGGGCGCGCAGGCCTCCAGCAAGCACCAGAAGCGCAAGAAGAGGCGGAAACGGCAGAAGGGCGGCAGCGCCAGTCGCCGGCGCCTGTCCAGCGCATCGAGCCCCGGCGGCCTGGACGCCGGCCTGGTGGAGCCCCCGCGGCTGCTGTCCTCTCCTCACAGTGCCTCGGTGCTCAAGATCAAGACGGAGATCTCGGAACCCATCAACTTCGACAACGACAGCAGCATCTGGAACTACCCGCCCAACAGGGAGATCTCCAGGAACGAGTCCCCCTACAGTATGACCAAACCCCCCAACTCGGAGCACTTCCCGTCCCCGCAGGGCGGCGCGGGGGGCGGAGGACTGCACGTGGCCATCCCGGACTCGGTCCTCACCCCGCCAGGCACCGATGGTGCGGCTACACGCAAGACCCAGTTTGGCACCTCAGCCTCCACGGCTCTGGCCCCCGTTGCCTCCGACCCTCTGTCGCCCCCGCTCTCGGCGTCCCCGCGGGACAAGCCCCCCGGGGGCGGCGGCGGCAGCGGGGGCGGCGGCGGCGGCGGCGGTGGGGGCCCCAGCACGGCCAACTCCTTGCTATACACTGGGGACCTGGAGGCGCTGCAGAGGTTGCAGGCGGGCAACGTGGTCCTCCCTCTGGTGCACCGGGTCACGGGCACCCTGGCCGCCACCAGCACAGCCGCGCAGAGGGTCTACACCACGGGCACCATCCGCTACGCGCCCGCGGAGGTGACCCTGGCCATGCAGGGCAACCTGCTGCCCAACGCGCACGCTGTTAACTTCGTGGACGTTAACAGCCCAGGCTTTGGCCTCGACCCCAAGACGCCCATGGAGATGCTCTACCACCACGTGCACAGGCTCAACATGTCGGGACCATTCGGCAGCGCCGTGAGCGCGGCCAGCCTGACGCAGATGCCCGCGGGCAACGTGTTCACCACGGCCGAGGGACTCTTCTCCACGCTGCCCTTCCCGGTCTACAGCAACGGCATCCACGCCGCGCAGACTCTGGAGCGCAAGGAGGACTGAGGCGGGCGCCCAGCGGGCGCAGGGTTCCGCTCGGAGGCATCGTCGGCTTTTCGTTTTAGACCTTTAATTCTAGCACTTTGAATTCGAGCAGGTCAGCGTCTTCTCGCCACACAATGGTCCCCATTCCATCCCTCTTTCTTTACTATGACTTATTCTTTCATGTAAAGATGCATTTATTTTTTGCCTTCAGAGGGTCGAATGACCAGTTGCCTGCTGTTTTGTCTTCTAAGATGTGTCTTGGGTTGTGTTGCTTTCTTTTGCATCTTTATTAAGATGTCTTTAATGTGTATATGCCTCTGCCATAGAATACTCAGTCTTGTGGTCAAGAGATTTCTCAAGTGACAACCCTTGGTTTTTTTCATAAAGATCTTGATATGATCAAGATGGAAAGAGACAAGCATAAACAGTGCCCTGTTTGACTAAGTCAAATGATATGGGGTGGTTTTTTGGTTTGTTTGTTTCTGTTCCTAATTACTTTTAAAATAGGGTAATAGTATATTAGAATTTTATGCAGAATTTAATTCTCTTTTTATGGTTAAGATTTTCTTACTTGCACATAAAAATAATTTGGGTTCTTAAACTTAATTTCTGGCCTGTGACTAGAATGTTTTTTAAAAAAAGGTTGGACTAAATGTTAATTACTGAAACATTAACTTAATTTCTAAAACCATGGTGCTATCATTTATTAATCTGTAATGTCTTCATACAAAATGCAGCTCCTGGGCTGAGTTTTGGGGAAAAAAATGTGTTCTGTCCTGGTCTGGAGTCCGTTGCTGCAGTCTCCTTGGTTAGTTAAGACAAAGCCCTCATTAACGTTTGCTGCAGGACTTAAAATTTTTTACCTCCCAACTAACAAACATAGCCTCACATTAAATTTAATGGGTCAGTAAAGCCCTTTTAAAAAGGGGCTCTTGGAAAACTCAATCAAGCTGATTTGAGGAGCAGTTTAGGTACATACTGTCTTCTGTTGAGCTCTTTTTTTCCTTACTCAGTCTAACTGAGGCTAATTTTGCAACTTCAGTAACACTTTGGAGTAAAGAAGGAAATATTGAACATGTTTTTGGTTTTCTTTTTCATTTCTTGCTTAAAGAAAAAATGGAAGGTTGTACTTTGGGGGACTGGCTTGATAGAATTTATTTCCCTTATTTCTGGATTGAAACCAGTAAGTTTTAAAACTAAAGAATGGGTTAATAAGCTTCAGACAGATAACTGCAAATGAAAACTGCACATTAAGTTAAAAAAAAGAAAAAAAAAGAAAATGAAAAGAAAAAATATCCTATTTTGTCTTTGTTGCCAGAAATCAGTGTGGTGTCAAACACTCCAAATGACTGTCAAGTATAAATTCTTCCTCCACTTCATTTTTGGCAGCTGTTTGTTAAGGCATCTAATAACAGATGTGGAAACTGTAACGTGTGCGATGTGTATGTGTCTTTGGCTGTCAGTCCCATGCAGTTTCAATGTGTGTTTCTATATGCAGTATATACTAAGCTAATGTAGTTGTTTTGTCCTTTGTCTTCTCTGTGCTCTATCTCTAGTCCGGAGTGGTGCAGTCCCATTCCTGCAGTCCTAGTGAATCAGTGATTCTTGAGGGTTAGTGGTTTTTGTGTGGTGGCCTTCCTCTGTAATGTCACCCTATACTGCTTCTACTGTCTGTGAATTCTCTGTTTTACTTTTTAATATTCCTGCTGTTGCTTTGCTGGTGTATATTCTCCCTACCTGTCCTTTCTTTCCCTCCCAGTCCTGTCCTCCCTCTTCCCTCCTCTACCTTCCTTCTCCTGTACCCAAAATCTTTTTCATTCTCAGAGATATAAAGACTCTTAACTAGCTCAAGGTGAATGGAGCCATTTTTCCCACAATGGAATTCTGGGTATGACTCTCTCTTCTGGAGTGCAAGACAAAGCACTGAAGAATAATGCTCAGATATACTAAATAAATGATGCCATACAGCCTCAGTTGTTGACATTCCCAGAGTCCCTTGTGCTCTACCTATAAGCAGTGGGTGCTTTTCTTTGGTTTCCTTTCAGGTTGGCTGATGGAGCAATATATGAAGCAATTACAAGTGAGACAGAAAATTATTTCAAAGGTCAACCAATGTTTTTTAAGAAAAACAAAGTGGGAGGGGGTAATGGAATATATAATTGTCATATATATTTGTTATTCGTGCAATGCTAATATAGTAACTCGGCTGTCCTTTGAATATCACTGTGTTGAGTGGATTCCTCTAGAACCTTTGATTCTGTGAGTTGGGCCCAAGCCATGGTGAATTAATAACAGAAGGAAGTTAAATGTCACACATTTTAGTAGTGAGCTTACTTGAAGGATATATGTAGGTTTAGAAGGTGAAGAAGTTTGATCAGGAAATTTAAAGATTAATTTTGGAAGCTCTGCTCTAGCTATCGAACAATCAAAGGAATGCACCTATCAGCTACAAAGAACAGCTAGACAGCTGTTTGTTTTTTTTTTTTTTTTCTTTATAAATGTTTCTGTGTTGTGTCAAAATGATTTCTGGTGATTTAAACTAACAGATAATCACAGCTGCTGTCTAAATCCATAGTGTTTAAAATTACAAAATGAAAAAAAAAAAAAAAACACTTCATTACCTGTGAAGACTGTGTCTGTGTTTTTAACTATTTCTTGTACAAATATATGAAAACTTTTATGAGGAGACTGGTGCCAAGTAGCTGAATAATGGGGAAAGGGATATTCTGTTCGTAAAAAACTTAGCAGTGTTACCAACTCTACGATATATATATAAAAAATAATTAAAACATTACAAAGCGACAGCTATGGTACATTTGTTTTGTGTGGAGCTAACCGGACCTAACTTCCTGAGTGCCTGGCTTATTTTAAAACATTTTTTTTCATTGACCATTGATAATGCTGCAGATCAGAAATGTACATACTTCATTTACAACAGGGTTCTTTTTATACTTTTGTAGATTCTCATACATGTCACATACATGGTTGTCTTTATGTAACTTAATTTTTTCATCCGCAGGTGCCATTTTCATAATAAACTTCTCTTGGATTTGTTATTATCTGGCATCATTTCTTTTACATGTAACCATCCTAACTAACGAAAGCTGGTAGTATTTGTTTAAGCAGGTACCTTGATCATTATTTGTTCTTTTTTAAAAAAAGGAAAAAGTTTCTAAAAACTACATCTGTATTTTTGCTAGTTTTGGAAAAAAATATCTAGAGCTTGTATATTGATGAGGCTGACAAGGCACAGATTAAGATGCTAATCCAAATACTACACGAAACTTGCAACCATCCTAAATTTTCAGCTACCCAAACTCATTGTCATACTGAGCATTATTATGCACATTATCCGGGCTGAACAGTAGGCCTGCAACATTAACCACTATGGGAAGTGTGCATTTTTTCTTGATTAATGCACAGTAAGTGATGGCTGTTTTCATACATTAATCATTTAAAATGCACTCAGTATTTTCATTTATTATAATCTATAACATATAACTAACTTCTATTGTTTATATCTTCTCTTTACATTAAATATGTATTTTCTTTCTCCAAACAGGCTTAGTAAGCCATGATTGTACTAAGCTATGGTTAGGTAAGCACACAGCCTGTCGCAATGGAAGGCAGTTTATCTGATAACTCTCTGTTTAAGTGCCAGCTCTTACAGTTAAAGATAAGGAGGGGTCATCTTCTTTAAGTTTATGTTCTCTAAAAAATTTAAGAGCTATGAACTGATTGGGTTAAAAAAGAAAAACAAATACATCTGCACAAAAGCTATCAACAATAATATATCCCCAGGCTAAGTGAGCAGTGACATTTGCCAGTTTGGGGGCAGCTGTTTGGAAGGATGCTTTAGACTAGTCAATTTGGAAGTGTGGTTGGGGTTGTGTGTGCATAGATTTCCCAACTATGCCCTTGAAATAAGTGCTTAGAATTAGGAAATCAAGAGGGGTCTATGAACATGCAATTGAGTCTGCCCGTTCTTTTTTCTAAAATGTATCTTTCCCTTTGGCTGTTCAGCATCAGAAGGACATAGTATAGCAAGATTTGGAGGTCAAAATGTGATGAAGTTTAAAAGCCCCCGCTTCACCATGGTCTTCTCTTAGTAAGTGGCCGTCTGGGCTGTGTGGGAGGCAGCACCCAGTCACAGCCCAGGGCTGATGGATGAGTGTGAGACTGGATGATGCTGATGGGCATTCCTTCAGCTCTTGCTATGCAGGTGCTGGTAGTGAGGGTTGAAATGGGCAAGCCAAACAGGGTGGGTGAATTAAATCCACATAGCATTTAGACCATGTGGTAGGAATCTTGGATTCTTGCCAAACCCAAGCTTCTCTTAGTATCAGCAAGTTCCCTTTTACATGTACGCATCAATGCTAAAATAGGTCACTCATAAAATAAAGAACATCTCTCAGCCAGAGTGACTAAGTCCTGGGCTCAGACCCATTGATAATTAGGAAGCCCTGCCACCCTCATCCCCAGGCCTGGCAACCTATCCCTTGTCAGGCTGGCAACATCCACTTGTCAAGATTCCAGTTTATAAGTAACGGACTGAAAAAGATCAGCAGCCAGCTCTCAGCACCTACTCCCTTCTCCCAGCTGATACTGTTATAGTTTGGCAGTGAACCACAAGAAAAAACTTCAGTAAAATCCACAGGGTGGACAAGGGCAAAGATGTATACTCAGCTGAGCATAACCAAAAAACTGCTTTTATTCCTTCTGGACTGTAATTCTTACCTATATTCCCCTTCTCCTGGACAACATCTATTTGTATTAAAATGTTTAATGCAACTGAAGATCAACCTGGCCTACATATTGTACTGAAAGTAGGAGATAATATATGGTTTCAAGCACAGATGATTGTCTATTCAAGCCAAGATTATTACCCCTGTTCAAAACACAGAAAGAACAAAAGACTTGAGACAGAAGGAAAATACCTTTGGCAAATTTCATATCATATAGTTCCAAAGAAATCTTTATTTCAACCATGACATACAAAGGCTGATAACAACTAGCAGAAATACAGAATTTTGCTGGTACATTAAAGTAAGTGAACACTCTCACCTACCTTCTCTTGAGTCTCCCAGAAAACTTACAAAAAAAGGGATCCGACCTGATAAACTCCCCATGGGCATGAATTCTTGCTTATTCATCTTCACGTCACCCCCAAAGTGCCTAGCTCAGTGATTTACAAATAGTACTGACTCAGATTGGATCTGCTGGATGATAATGGATGAAGACATGAAAAAATACAACATATGATAAGATGGGATAAGTTGAGTTTCTGACAGAATGGATAAAGAAGAAAATTCACTCATTACTGCTTCCTTGGATAGTCCACATGACTGGGCGCAAAATTGCCCATAAAAAAATCTTAGGTAGTAGTAAGGTGTACTGTAATACTCTCCTGACTGTATGCAGTAATAGTTTAGATAAATCAGAGGGGGAGAGAGAGACAGAGAGACCGAGAGAGAGAGAACCCTAGACACTTGGTAGCTAAATTAGCTAGCTATGGTATCATTTACAATGGACAGCTAAGAAAAGAAATCCTACATTTCAAAGAGTGTGCCACTTAGTTTACCCTGACCAATGAACACAAGCTATATAAATACACAGTCTATTAGAAATCTTAGCAACTGACTTTCTCATGTAGAAACCACATCTTAGTAATTCTAGTGTGAAGGGTCTTTCTAGCTCACTATTAGACAGTTATAACTAGATATTAGATATTCTAACTATGAGCTAGAATCATATCTCTGGAATTAAGTGGAGTAAATCTAAACTCTTCCATCTCAGTGGCTTTCAAAGACATGACTATGGATGTCAGTGTTCCAATGGCCTCTAGGCTAAACATCACTTGTTCTTTCAAATATCCGTCTCATGACATGACAAAACTTACATGCTCTAGTGATCCCTGTCTGAAAATCAAGGCCTCTCTCTATTGGCTTCTTAGGGCTGCCTAATTACCACAAGCTAGTTGGCAGACATAATAATGTGTCTATTATTCTCTCAAAGTTCTAGAGGCTACACCTGTAAAATCAAGGTGACTGCAAGGAAGGCTCTGAGGGAGGGGCTGTCCCACACTCCTCTCTCTGCTTCAGTCAGTTATCACCAATCCTTGATGATCCTTAGCTTGTAAATACACCTCTACTTCCCTCATCAGAGGACCATCTTCTCCCTGTGGGCCCCTGCATCTTCACAGGAAGTCCACCATCACCACCATCCCTCTTTTCTAAGAACACCATTCATACTAGATTAAGGACCAAGGGTCCACTGTGACCGCATCTTCACTTATTATACATACAACACTGTGCCATGAAAGTAAGGTCACATGCAGGAGTATTGGGAACTGAGAGAGTTCAACATTTACATGGACACAATTCACCTCCGAAAAGTCCCTATTACAATGTGGCCTTGCACAAATCACATGGATGCAGGTGTAATCTGGTACCTACATGTTAGAGAAGTCTCATGCCGTCTCTTACTCAAGATTCTGAGCTCTTAATTAAAATCATTCCCCACAATTAGAATGAATACATTAACATCTCATCTTAAGCTTCTGGTCAACTAGAATCCTGGGTCAGTGAAGGTGAACTCTTTAGAGCTTTCAGGGGTACAAAGAACCTGCTGCAGCATGCCTGCCCCAACTCAGCACCATCAGTCCTAACTCTTTACACAGACTTTTGCTCAGGTAGGCCTCCCGTGCTCCTGTTTGTATAGGGCCTTTATATAATGCTGGTCGAGATGTAAGTAAAAAGTAATTTAAGGGAGTTTGTTCACTAGGCATGAAAGGTGTGCAAGAGTCTGTCACTCTGAAAATAGCCTTTTTCTTTGTACTGTAAATACACTTCACATAGCAGAGCTTGAGAAGAAAGATCTAGCTCCAGTACTTGTGTAGTCCTCAGCTACAGGCACACTGCACATCTATAACAAACATACCACTAGGATACTGCCTTGTAAGTAAACCAAGGCAGAGATAAACTGACCATGAGAAGGAAAAGAAAAAAAAAAATAGATGAACCACCAATGTGGCCACTTTATGGGATTAGAATTGGGATGAGAAATACCAAGACTCTTCATATGTACTTATAAGACCCACTCATTGTTAAAGTAAGAATTATAAAATCAAACTCATTAATTTTTCTACAATTTCCTAGTCTCCCCAATCCTCTTTTGTGGATAAAAATCAAGGAGACCAGCTCAAACATATTGACAGAATGTTTGTCCTGCCTGAATTAGAACCCAGAGGTCCTGAATTTCTAGTTATTGTCTTGTCTTTGTCTGGGAACAAAGTGCACCTGTTTTTCATTCTTCTTGTCACCTCTCTCCTTTGTAGTCATGAAATACCAAGAAGAATGACCCAGATGATAGTGAGAGAATTTTTCTGGAAAAATGAAATTAATTTGTTTTTAAAATAGTATATACAAATAATGAAAGCTGCTTTAACAGGGAAAAAACAGCAGAAGGTGAGGAGGTATCTTTCCTTGTATGGAAGGAGTGCTCAGATTTATAGCGGAAGTGTCAGAAACAGGACATAATATCCATGTGACCCACCTCCACCAAACAAAGCCATTATACCCTTGATGAATTATTGACTTTAGAGTTTTTATCTGTTCCATGAATAATCTCAAACTTGGGAGTCTCAGGGCACAGTTCATAAACAAATAATTATATCACAATGATAATTTTTCAGGAATTGCAACATCAATCATGGCTGTGTTATTATCAAGTACATTTTCTGGTTGCCTCTATTCATCAAACCCTCCTCCCTCTCCACCCTTATGCATCACACAAGCAAAACTCATCATTGGATTGCCTCTTATTTACACATCACTCAAAGCAGGACAGAGCAGGCACATACAAAATGGACCGTCCCAGCATTTATGAGAGATGAGCTTTCATTAAGAAAGTTCAAATTAAACGCATTGGGAAAGATGGAGGGGAGAGATAATTAATTATTTCAGACACCCCCAAAGAAGCTGTCTTTGAAAAGATCTTACTCAGAAGATAAAAACAGACAGAAGGTTTATTCCATTTTAGGCAGCAATAATAAAGAAAAAGGAGATAATCTCAAAAAGCCATGAAAAAATGATATGCAGTTGTCTCTGAATGTGTGTGTGTGTGTGTGTGTGTCTAATAGACACACCAGGCTCTGTCCTGCATCTTCCTCTTATAAATGGGAGAAACAAGAGAAGGTTGGTAGGTATTTGGAAAAGGTATAAATGTCTTATCTAATTCTAAGTACAAATCAATGACAGTACTGCCCCAAAAGTCTTGGGTCTGATCTAAAGCATTACTGTGACTATAATAAACAGCCAATATTTTCAAACAAAATAACACTACAAAAGCACTCTCAATGGAGCTACTTTTAAGAGTTGCTTAACATCACTTAAGGTTGAAAGGCTACTTAGATAATATGTCTGTCTCACAATTGAAAAGAAAAACAAATGACTAACAAAGCAACATAGTGAAAAGTTGCTTCTTAAGAAAGAAGACTGCATAATAAGGTTAAGTCCAGAATACTGTTTACCATTAACTCTCTACACAAGAGAGCTTTCTCATTGATGCTTCTCAACTGGCAAGCTATGAAGACAAAGCAATGTACATAAAAATAACCAACAGAGAGAAGACTAGAAGTCCTCAATGGAAGTACCAACTCCAAACCATCTGAGATAATCCAGTGCCTTAGGAATCCCTCACAGCTCCATACAACCTTGCATGCACAGGGCCACAATTTATGCCTGACACTTTCCTCCTTGACATCAAACTATGGCTAGGAAAAGGTAGGCCTGGTACACATCAGTGAACTGGCACAGCCAGTATTGTGAGGGCCAGAGAAGTGAGACCACCCCTGATCGGCCACAGAATGCCACATCCAGCACTCAGCGAGAGCCACACCTTTCAAGGGCACTGCCTTTCTTCATCTAAGCCACTGTCTGTCCTTTCTTCTGCCTTTAAGACCTTTGAGTTTCTTGAATGATCTTGAATTCTTGTTAGCCAACCAGACACACAAAGTTCCTACTCCATTCTCCAGTGAAACTTATAAATATCCCTTCAAAGCTTCTTTCTCCCCCTCATACAAGACCTTAATAAGTAGGCCAAATCTCTCTCCTCCTCCATTTCTCCCTATGCACAAAGCTCTACCGTTAGTGAGTTGCCCTCCCAAATGGCCAAGTTCCTCTTCAGCAACTACATTACCCATTTTCTTTGTTCCTGTCTCTTCAGAGTTCTGGAGTCTGTGACATTTGCTCTAAGGGGCGAAGGGCAGTTTGAACACTCTATTCCCACACTGCTTTCTGTACCCATCAACATGTCCAGCATGATAAGGTGCACAACCCAGCCAAACCACCCTTCAGAAAATCACACAGAGACCAAAATGTACGCACAAGCTAGCTAGCAGTTTACCCAACCCTAGTCCCCTGGTAGCAGTGCCGAGTAACGTGAGCTGCAGTTCTATAAGCCCTACCTGTCCTCTCCCTACATGGCAACTTTCTCAGAAAAGGGAAAGCTGGGCAGAGGTGAGAAAAAATGAAGAAATAAGGTGACATAGGCCTAAAGTTAATGACCTACTGCAAGGAGAGGGACAGCAATCTCCACTGGGTAAGTCCTGTTGGAGTTATTCAAGAGGCCTGGGTCCCCATATGCCTGGAGTTCACAGACTTCAACAAATTCCTCTCCTTGGCAAAATAAATGCATGCATTCATTTAAAGGACATATTCCTGAGATATAAATACAACTGCTTTTCTTAAAGCGTATTCTCTAGGATGAGGAACTAGGAATGATTTTTCATTTTGAACATTCTGAATAAATTAAAAGGAAGCTCAGATTTATACCTCCAGTACTCCCACCTGATGCCCCTCCATGCTGCTCTGAATATTACATAGAGTTGCCAAAGTTAGAGACATTTTTCAGACATTGATTAATCTGTAATTCTTTGAAGTAGGGAAACATTATTATCTCCACTTTACAGATGTGGAAACTAAGACACAGAGGTTAATGACTTGCCCAGAGGTCAAACATCCAGTCAATTGTAAACGTGGGCTTTAAGCAGCCACTCCCCTTTCTGCTCTCAGGCTTAATTCAAGTCTGTTCTTCTTAGCTCATCTGGCCTGTTCATGTTTTAGCGGCCTCCTTCATCTGACCACCTCTTAAATTCTGCTTAAGGCCCTTAATATGTTTCATGAAAGCCAGTGCTCTCTCTGCCTGCTGCTGGCATCTGCCCTCTTCCTATTCATGCTGTTGCTCGTAAATAAGAAATGACACTTTCTTTCAAGAGTATTTTGAAATGGTTTTGCATCACTAAATAACATTATTATTTTCTTTTTTTTAAACTAATAAACAGAAGCCTTGTAGTTCTGCCTAAGCCTAGAATCCAGAGTTTTGCTTAATTTCTGTCAATGGCCTACAATTAATTTGCTGAGGATCTACCCAAGCCAGGCCAAGAATATAAAGATGAATAAAGTATTACCCTCTGCCCTCTAGTTGTTCACAGAGCAGAAAGGGAGACAAAAATGTAGAAGTTAATCATTACAACAGCATGACAAGTGACATGGCAAACATATATCCTCTATGTTAGGGGTGCACTGAGTAATGGCAAATAGTTCAGGCCATGAGGGCAAAGAAGCCTCCTGGGAGGAGGTGGTGCTTAGTGGGACCTGATAAATAATGAGTTAATCATGAATACTACAGGAAGAATGAGCCGTGGAAGCCTGAGCACCGCTAGAGGCAGGAGAGCGCTTGCAGGTAAGTCTGTGCTCTGGAGTGAATAATGAATAGCCTAGGCCTAGGAACATGTGCAGAGGGAAAGACAACTGACAGATCTGGAAACCCAGCCTCGGCTTCGGGAGCAAATCCCTGTCCCCTAAGTCACGGAAGCATCCTCCCAATAGAAGTGCCTTTTTCCCACCTAAATCCATGTTTTCTGTTATGATTTGATCTCAAATGTCCCATAAGAGTCTCAAGCATTCAGAGACAGAGCTTTGGGAAGATGATTAGATCATGGGTAGCTGTAGTCATTGGTAGAGTAATCTACTCATGAGTCTGTAGGTGAATGTGCTGTTAAGAGGCAGGGTCTGGATGGGAGGGGTAGGGTTCGACCTAGAAGAGGGTATTCTTGTCCCCAGCTCCTCCCTTCTCTCTTCTGCTACCATAGGTTGAGCAGGGTCCCTCTGCTAGGTCCTTTCACCATGCCATTTCTGCCTTGGCATCAGCCAACCATGGATTAAAACTTCAGAACAGATGAGCTCAAATGAACCCCTTCCGCTCCAAGTTGTTAGTGTTGGGTATTTTACCCCAGTAATGTGTAAGTAATTAATACAATCCCCAGCAAGTCTCCTTTTGTATCAATTAGGCTGCATATCCCTGGTGGGGAGGTGCTATTGTTTGTGACACAAAGAAGCCATGTAGACTAACAGCAGTTCTCTGAGCACCTACCTTGAATGCTATGCCAAGGAGCTTGTGTTGTGTTGTAAAGGGAATGAAAAGTTTGGAGCATTTTATAAGTTAACACAGCAGGGTTCTTTTGTTTGTTTGTTTGTTTGTTTTGTTTTTTACTGGAAAGTTGGCTCTGATAGCACTTGAAGGATTGAGTGATATACAATAAAACAAAGAATGAGAGCTTGAGAGAAAACTGTAGTAGGGTGTCAGGAAACAGGTGAAGCTGACACTCTTAAAGGGGAAGTCTTGGTGATGGGTTGGATGTAGAGTGAGATAACAGAGAGAAAAGAAGACAAGATGACTGCACTTTCTGGTGAGGACAGGTGATCATCAAGGCAGAAAAAACAAGGCCAAATAAGATTTAAAGGAATGAATAGGAGTTAAAAGTTCCATTTCAGGAGATCCAGGTAGAAATATCCAATGAATAGCTAGAAAAATAGATGTAGCTCTCTGGAGGTCAGCAGCAGTGAGGTCCTGAGTTCCTCCCACAAGGAGGACAGCTGAGCTCCAATCAGGAAAGCCAATAGAGCAAGCTTCTTCAGGAGACTGGGCAGTGCACCATTTTCCCCTTCAGAGCCAAGAAGCGATGCTCCAAATGGATGACCAGAGCTTCCCCAAATGAACCACAGCTATCTTAACCAATGAGGAGGTTCCAAGCTCTCCTCCAATAAGAGCTGAGTTCATCAGAAAGCCAGCGAGACAAGATCCTCCAGAAGAAAACCAACAGCTCCCTGCAGCTTCCAACAGCTTCTCCACTTCTTCCTCCCCAGTTCTGCCTCTTGTGCTGCTATCTACAATCCTCAGGTGGGCCTCCCACACCCAGCACAATGCTAGTTCAGTTCAGGTGGGTGTTACAAGTTGACCACCAGTTTTCAATTCACCATAGGCACAGTGATGCTTAGAGAAAACAATTTTATTTATTTATTCTGAATTTTGAGGGTTTTTTTCTATCTCAGGCTGCCTTAAGGGTGGGTCTGGTACAGCTTGCGGAGCGGGGAATCTAACTGCAGTCCCTGTGCCTGACTGAGTTTGCCCAAGCAGGTGCTTTAAAGAACTGAGCTAAACTTTTTACTGTACTCAGGACAGGGTCTACATGGTCTACGGGGTTTCACTATGCAGATCAGACTCATAGTAATCTTCCTGTTTTCAGCCTCCCAGATGCTGGGATTACAAAAGTGTGCTACCATGCCCAGTCTCTAGATTAAAACAATTTACTTTCTAATCTCCTTTGCAGAGGGATATAACCACATGTTAAGTTTCGGCTCATGAGATCTAGGCACACAATAGAACTTCCATGAAGAAATACACAGGAAGTGAAGCCTTTGTCTTTTTATCAATCCTCTTTATTTTAGCCTGCAACTGGACATAATGACTGGTGTTCCAGCAATTGTATTAGATCATGAAGTGACTTGTAAAATAGAGCAGGGTTTAGATAGGAAAACAGAGGCTCTTTTTTGAAGGCTATTTCATCACAGCTATGGAATACATGTTTTTGAAGTATTTTCATATGAAACTCAATAAACTTCCATCTTGTTTTTACCATTTTACCTGGGGGGCTTGTTTTGCTACTTAATACTTAAGTGATGATTATGTTGTAGGTTAACGATATTATAATAGATTTATTGCATGTCTCCTTGGGCTACTAGGCTATTCGCCAAATCAAGGTCATCAGCTCTTCTCTGGACATTGTCTTCTTCTTTTTCTTTTTTCTTTTTTTGGCAGAACCAGGGATTGAACTCAGGCCCTTGTGCTTGCCAGGGAAGCGCTTATTCCACTGAGCCATCTCCCTGGCTCCCTGGACATTGCCTTCTGACCTACCTTGTTCCTTATACTTTGTAGCACAAGAGTCGAAATTCATGAAAAAATAAACTGTAGGAAAAGCTAGAAGCTTTAATGTTGAGGGGAAAATGTAGCAAGGGTCTTAATCCCTTTAGCATATGATTGACAAGTGGGGATTTTAGCTACAAGACCAAATAAAGAATGCCACAGAAATACTGAAGTATTTCTATCAAAAATAAAATGAACGCAGGCTGCACAGAATATATTGTGAGGTAGTATCTCTTGTAAAAGCCATTTCTCTCAGAAACATTGTGTGAATTGTTTTTAAACACTGAGCCTTGCCACAGCTCAATGTAAAGGCTAAAAGGTCAAAAGCCTCTAAACTCAGAACACGAATCAGGAAATGTCTTAAGTGAACTTTACTGTATGGAACTCAGGATGCTCCTGAGCACACTGCTACCTGGAAGGTGTGGATTGAGAAATCTTCATAGAAGCTGGACTAGTAATAACACAAAATGATGCCACTAAACAGCCATTTGTCACCTGGAGACAAGGCCCTCTCTTCATTGGATACTTTAATATTGTCTAACATGACAAACTAAAAATGTTGAAGACAATCTCAAAGAAGATAAACATCAGGTTATTAAAAGAAGATAATTAAAGCTACCGTTTACCATGTGTTAGACCTTTCAAATTAGACTTGACTTTGACTCTCTTATTGCATCCTTATTACCTTATAGTGGTGGATATTAGTGGGGTTTTTTTCTATCTTGCAGACTTAGAAATCAAGAATTAAAGAAGTTAATTTCATCTAAGTGACTTGTGTGTGGTCTTATAAGTAATAAATGGCATCCCAGGAAAATGTCTCAGATCTGTTTGATTTCAAAGCTTGATTTCAAAACTCAAACTTTGGGACTGAGGATATAGGTCAGTGATGCAGTGCCTGTCTGGCAAGCATAATCCTGAGTTCAATTCTCAGTTACCCCACCACCAACAACAAAAAAAACTCAAATTTGTCCCCCTCTTTCCTCTCATATGCCTCCAGAAAGTCATGACACCTATTATTTTCTTTTAAATACTTTGTAAAATACAAATTTCAAGACAAAACCAAAAAAGTTATTGAAGATAAAAAAGATTGGTTTAGAATAAAATATTTAATTCATTGGAAATTTTAAAAATTCTACATTTATATTCTAACATGATATAGTCTAAAACCTTATAAAACAAAATAATTAAAAACTATAAATTGAAGTCCACAATCTTATCAAAGTATTTAAATGTGTTTCTTAAAGTTGATAGAGTGACCTAAAATTCATCGGGAGCCAGAAGAGAACTATAATACCAAAAACATTTCTAGATAACAAAGGCAAGGCAGGCACTGTACCACCGAGCTACAATCCCTGATTTGAAATTATACTACAAAACTACTGTGATAGGGGCTGGGGAGATGGCTCAGTGGAATAAGTGCTTCCCTGGCAAGTGTGAGGGCCTGAGTTCAATCCCCAGTTCTGAAAAAAAAAAAAAAAAAAAAAAAAAAAAAACAGACCTGAGGATCAATGGAACATATTAGAAGATATAGATACAACTACCAATACGTTCAGCCACCTTATCTTTCACAAAACAATCAAACACATTCATAGAAGAAAAAATAGCCTCCATGTAAAATAGTACTGAAAAAACTGGCTCTTTATATGTTGAAAATTAAAACTAGACCCATCTATATCACCATTCATTAAACAAAAGTCAAACTGGATGAAAGATCTAAATATTAAAATAGAAACAATCTACTGGAAGAGAAAGTAGGTAGAAATCTTGAAAATATAGGTGTAGGCAGAGTTCATGAACAAAACCCAAATTTTATGGGAAATACTTCAAAGAATCAACAACTGGAAACATCTGACTATAAAACTTTGGTACATCAAAATAAATCACCAACATAATGATAAGACAAGCCATAAATTGGGAAACTTTTTTATCCAATTATCCCTCAGAACATATAAAGGGTTGAAAAAAATAACCACCACCCCCATTCAAAAACCCAGTCCAAAAGCGGTCATCTCATATAAAGAAATACACATGGCAAATAACTATATGAAAAAAAAAAGTTCAATATCATCAGTCATTCAAGAGATGCAAACGTAAACAACACTGAGATCCCATCTCACCCCAGAAAGAATGGTTGTCATCAGGAAGTCAGCCAATAACAAACGTTGCCTGGGCTGTGGGGAAAAGGAGTCCTCTGCTGTTGGCAGGAGTATAGGCTGGTGTAACCACAGTGGAGACCAACACGGAGCTTCCTCCGAGAAGCTAAAATTAGCAGTCCCATCTGGCCTAGCTGTTCCCCTTCTGGGTATCTTCCCAGCAGAATTAAAAACATTATATCAGAGTCATGTATGTGCACCCATATTTGTAGCAACACAATTTGTAATAGCTAAATCCTGGAAACAACTCAAATGCCCATCAACCAAGGAACAGATTAAAAATATGTGGTCTTTTTACACAATGGAATACTACTCAGCCACAAAGAAGGATAAACTTGAGACTTTTATAGGTAAATGGATTCAACTTGGAACCATACTCATTAGTGAAATAAATCAGACTCATGTACAAACATCATATTGTCTCCCTGGTGTGAGAAAATGAAAGAGTAAATAAGGTCTAAAATATATAATAGATATGGTGAAATGGAAAGTAATTGTTAAAAAGAAAAAATAGGATGGGGAGAAGGGAAAGGACAAGAGAAAAAAAAATGCATGCTAGTTATACTATTAGTGTATCTTAGCTCATAGAAAACAAAGGCTTGCACTTATATCAATTAGAGAAGTTTTTATGCCCATATCTTGTACTCTGCATAACTATTTTAAAGATAATAATATGCCATACATTAGATATTCATTTAAGATCTCAAATCTTTTCATGCCAAATTATCAGTAAAAGATACTAGTTTTTAAAGGCAATGTACTACCTATTATTATTCTCTTGTCATCTTCATATGAAGTTTTGTTTTACCTTTTTCCCACAAAATAACAAAGATGGAATGAATGACAAGATTAAGGTACAAAGTAATGTTAGAAATTATTTTAACATGATTCATAAAGACAACCTAACTTTCACATATAGAAGATGGCAAGCTGCAGAAGAGGATGCAAAATAATTAAGATAGGCTGTGCACACATTCCAACCACTCACGATGAACATATTCACTATGTGGCCCAAATATGCAGGAGTAAAAAAGAAACTTGCATATCATAGTTTAAATATATGCTTGCTTTTTAAGTTTATTTAGAATGTAACAAAATTGAGCATCTCCTGGACTTTAGTCAGTCTCAACAAGTTTCTATGGATTGAAAATTTCAAAATCAGTAATATCCTTTGACTATAACATAATTAAGTCATAAGTCAGTACAAAAAAGATAAATTAGAGAATCCCACTTCTTAGGAAATTTAAAAAAATATAAATAAGTTTCAGAATGGAAACTACGAAATATCTAAACAATAGTGAAATGATTTACTTGATACTAAAATGTGAAGGATTCAATAGAAGCATTCCTGATAGAAATATATAGCTCCCACATTACAATTAGAATCACAGAATTAGCATGACACAAAAAATATGAAATAACAATAAACTCAGAAATGAGTTCCTGAGAATATTCCAAAGAACATAAACATCATATCACAGGAAGGCAACAGTTACATCATTCCTTAGTAGAAAACTAAAGAAAGGCCAGCCAACATTTTGGCCCTAGCCTTTCAAGGTCAGCAAGGACTCAGGACATAGGAGAACCTGTACTTAACATCATGAAATTCAGTTGAGCCCCAAATTTTCTGAACAAGGAGATTATGGAGCCACAGAGGAAAGAGATCGAAGTTCTATAGTGTGCCTGGGGAGAGTCACATGGAGAGAAGACTTTCTCTCAGGCTCTCACAGAGAGCAAACTGGTCAAACATTGGCCGTGACTCATCCACATGGATGACACAGACAAAGGATCTACAGAATAAGGTACAGGACTACAAGACAAACCCTGAGGGGACTTCACTGACCTCATAAGAAACATAAAGTACATGTGTTGGTATATAGGTCTTGCTCTATCTAGGTCTTAACCATCCAGCAGAAAAGTATAAAAATGAGGTATACACTGCGGGCCACAATAACAAGTTGAGTTGTAAATGGCTATGGTCTGCAACTTCTTCAGATAACTCACTATTGTTGTGGAATGCTGGACTGTGTTGGATTGTGTTGTCGAGTTTAGGCACCTAAGTTAGTTGAATGACAATGGAGTACCCATTTTTGACAGGTGCAGACAAATGAAGGGGCATAGAAAGGAAGAATCAAGATGTGTGTGTATGGATAGTATAGTTGGGATAGATAACCCCGTGCTTCTACATAATTCTATGAGAGGCAAGATTTGCACTAATGGTGGTTGGACAGAATATTATGTCGGCTTCGAGTACTATGGACAACCACTAGGAAAGTAACAAGGTACAAAGTATTAATTATTGAATCTTTGATGTAATTAAGATATAAAAAATAAGATATGTAAACAGCTACACTCTCTTAATTTACTGATAAGAGACATATGCTATAATAATGTCTGTAAGTATAATATCATGTATGCACCTTCTATGATACCAAAATATTATGAAAACAGTTTGCAATGTATTAATTTATCAAATCCATCTTGTCAAGGTATCTTAAAACTGTCTCATTGTCATTTGTACTTCAATAAAATTTAAAAAAAAAAAAAAAAAAAAGAAAACTAAAGAATTGTGTCAAACTTTTTCAGGGAGATTACATAGAAGACTAAATAAGGAATATTTTTAAAACACCATC
>PVKA01004876.1:0-95091 GCA_004027165.1 Ctenomys sociabilis
TATGTGTACCTATGTTTATAGCAGCACAATGTGTGATAGCAAAATCTTGGAAACAACCAAGATGTCCATCACATGAGGAATGGTTGAAAAAGATGTGGTATTTCTATATAATGGAGTATTACTCAGCTATTAAGAATGATAAGTTTGAAGCATTTATACTGAAGTGGATGCCACTTGAACATATACTCATAAGTGAAATTAACCAGACACACATGTGTAAATATCGTATAGTCTCCCTAGTATAACAAGCGAAAAGCAGAAATACAAAAGGAAACCTACAACAACTAAAATTAGTTGAGTCAGATAAGGCAAAGTGAGTGGCATATGCTGCAGGATATTAATCAGCTTTTCTTCTGGATGGTTAACAACCTAAGATCACAAGTCAGAGTTGGAGAAATAGAAGAGCCACAAGGTCAGCCAACATTTTGGACCTAGCCTTTCAAGGTGAGCAAAGACTCAGGACATAGGAGAACCTGTACTGCAATATCATGAAACACAGGTGAGCTTCAAATTTTCTGAACAAGGAGATTGTGGAGCCACAGAGGAAAGAGATTGAAGTTCTATAGTGTGCCTGGGGAGAGTCACATGAAAAGAAAACTTTCTCCCAGGCTCTCATAGAGAGCAATCTGGTCAAGCATTGGCCGTGACTCGTCCACATGGATGACACAGACAAAGGAACTACAGAATAATGTACAGGACTACAAGATAAACCCTGCGAAGACTTCAATGATCACATAGGAAATATAAAGTTCATGTGTTGGTATATAAGTTTTGATCTACCTAGGTCTTAACCATCCAGCAGAAAAGTATAAAAGTATAAAAATGAAGTATACAACGTGAGTCCATAATATTAAGCTGAGCTGTAAATGGATATGGTCGACAATTTCTTTGAATAACTCCCTATGGTTACAGAATACTGGACTGTGTTGGATTGTGGTGTCGAGTTCAAGAACCTAAGGTAGTTGAATGTCAATGGAGTGCCCACTTTTGACAGGTGTAGACAAAGGAAGGGTTGTAGAAAGAAAAAATCATGATGTGTGTGTATAGACAGTACAGTTGGGATACATACCGCTGTGCTTCTACATAATTCTATGATAGGTAAGATCTGCACTAATGGTGGTTGGACAGGATATTATGTCGGCTTTTAGTGCTATGGTCATCCACTAGGTAAATAATTATTGAATTTTTGATATAATTCAGCTGTAAAAAAACCTGTAAATATAATATCATGTATGCACCTTGTACAATACCAAAACGTTATGAAAACAGTTTGCAATGTATTAATTCATCGACTCTGTATGGTTAAGGTGTTTTGAAACTGTCTGATTGACATTTGTATTTTAATAAAATAAAAATAAATGGAAAAAAAATAAATAAACATGAGCTCAATAGCATAAATTTTGTGTTCGTCAAAAGGGATCAGTCTACTGCTCTTTATGGATATCTGAGCTGTTGTATTGACATCCCTAGCTTACATCAACCAGATATTTATTAAAAAGTCAGTTATATTAGACCTTGTACCTTCTAAGAAATAAAGATATTAAGACAAAGACTAAGATTAGTGTGAGATCTTTTATAAGTTTGTTTTTCCTGTCTACCACTAGCAACATCACAGCCGGTATCTTTTTTCAAGGACTCACAAATTTGATTCATCATAACATTCTTCATAGCATGTCCTTGGACCAGGAAACCCATTTGACATGGTGAGAGGTGTAACAATGCTTGGCACCAGTCTGGGCCTATTTGTCTAAAATGAAACTCAGCACAAGAAAACTAGCTAATAAAAGGTATAGCTAAGATGCCAACTTAGAAATGACACTCCATGGGCTAAGATTGTTTTGTTCAAGATAAAGTCAGGCAGGTAAAGGGGGACTTTGGAATCTTTGCAAAACCGTAGCTGAGTGAAGATGAAAGACATTAAAAAGAGTTTTAAAATAATAATATTTCCTGACTCATGTTGTGCAGAACCACTCTTTCTGAAATGGGACAAGTAAGTGGCAAGAATGGGCAAGTGAGTGACCTGTGCAGTGAGCTTGAAGACAGACAAAGACAATTTGGAGAATCTTGAGACCAGTGCAGGTTGACACAAGAGGTTGGACTCTGGTAACAATTTGATGGTACAGCCATGAAATTTCTCTTTCTATTAGTTACATTAATTTATTGGACATTTTGCCACATCGATGGATTATGTGCATACTTTCTGTATAACTTTCCAAAGAATTCATTTCATCATAATAAGAAATGGAAGCTAAATGAGAAAACCATTTTGATCTTATTTTTATTTAGCCAACAGATTCAAATTTTCAGGTTCAAAATCTCTAGAGAACGAGGCGCATAGGCTTTCAGATCTTGTGGCAGTTTCATCATGGAAGTATCTTTAACAACATGAGCCTTCTTTAATCTTTCTTGCAGGTGTATGATTTGGGTCAAACCATCTGGAACCTGACATTTTTATAGCTTCTTTCAAACTGTGGCAAGTTCTTTTATGCAAATCACTTGTGATTGCTTTGGACTAAATTAAGTATCACTGTAATTCATATGTGGAAGCCCAATGTGACTGCGTTGGATGTAAGATCTTTAATGAGCTAATTAAGATTAAATGTGACTATAGGGGTGAAACTAATCCAATTATGAGAGGAAAAAGAAGCCATGTCTGGTAGTGTACACTTTCATTCTAGCACTCTGGGAGGTTGAGGCAGGAGTATCACAATTTCAATCCTGTCCTGGACAACTTTTCATATCAATGAAGACAGCACAAATACTATTCATGAAGAAGACTATTTCTCTTATCATAAGATGAGAGCTCCCCCTTCACACTGTCCCATAACCATGTTATATTTTCTTCACATTATTTATTTCAACCTAATATTACCTTAACATATTTCTCTTCTTTTTCATTCTTGTATCACCTGTTGCAATATAAATTCCCTGTGAACTTGTTTGTTTCTCTCTCTACACTATCTTTAACTAGAAAACACCTCAGAGACTCAATAAATATATGAAAGAATTATCCTTAGAACCAATGATAAGAAATGTTAGACCCAAATCTATGGCCCACCAAAGGACCTATATTTTGTAAATTAACTCAAATTCATCCAATGTATCTGCTATTTTTGTTTAGTATTGTCTTATATCATCTCGCCATGCTATATGCATACTTTTGCAAGTTGTAAGACTGTAAATATACCATAGAACCATGAAAGAAGGCCCCAAATTTCCCTCCAAGTTTATAATGAAACTAGAGTGGGTCTGAAAATAAATACATGTTGCTATGCATGACCTTAGATGTTGTGAGACCACTGTCTTTCTCTATTCCAAGGTGCTTCATTCTTTAGGAGCATAAAATTCCTCCGTGGCTTCTCATTGCTGTTCACACAAAAGTATTTAACTTTTTAACTCTCCTTGATGACTATACGTAGTTTTTTTCACTTACTTTTCTTCAGTAAAGCCCTTAGAATATACTATGTCTTTCCAACTAGGGAATGCCATGACTAGTTCTTTCTTGGGTTGGAAGAAAGAAATGATTAAGCTATTCTTAACTATGTAATCATCTGGCTAATATTTATGAAGGATATAAGACATGCAGCACATCACACTCCTTGCTGTGACCATTACAACATACATAAGACACAACCCTTTTCCTCAAACAAAGGTGAAATTGCATGATAGTCTATGTGCCGAGATGTTATCAGGGATAATTTTTTCTTTATTTTGACTAAGAGAAAAAATACACACATAAATGCTATTTCATAACTGAGAAATGATATGTCAGACCTCCACTGCAGAACTTTTGGAGAGATCATCCTCCTAAAATCAGGAAATACCTCCCACCACTCTTGTCTTTAATCACTGTAGAAGAGGAAGATGCCAAAGGAAGCTATTGGGACCCACACTCCTGCCATCATAAATGTGAGATACACAGACCATTACCTGACTTACATCTGACACAATCTAAATGTAAAACGTTGTGAGTCTTTCTTTAAGAATATTTTAAAGTACAGTACCATGATTTCACCCACAGTAGCACAAAGATATATTTTCCTAGGGCCAAGTGTGTATTCTAACGATGAGATATAACTCTGGGTAGTCTTAAAAACAAAAACATGAAAAACCTTTCATAGGGAAAGGAGACTTGGGGAGGCCAAGGAATAGGTGGGAAGAGTGAGGACCTAGGCACTGGGAACTGAGGCCTGAGGAAGCACCAAGAAACATGTGAAGGAAAAGATCCACACAGTGACAGCTGCTTTCCATCCAGATTGCATATGTACCCAGGCAAGCCGTACTGTTGTGAGCTTTCTCTTGATTCTCTCTCCCCATCTGGAATGGGCTGAATTTTTGCTTCTCTCCAAAATTCATGCTAAAAGTTTAAGCCCCAAAGAGATCTATTAATAAGCATGTACCTATTGGGAGAGGTGGGCTCTCATGATTAGAATTAGCACCCTCGGCAGCCTTCTCCACTGTTGCAGGAAGCGTAGCCTGGTGCAGTCACTTGAGTTATCAGTGTGGAGACTCCAAAGAAAACTGCAACTCAAGGTGCCATTTGACTCAGCTGTCAAGATACCTTCTTGGTATCTTGCGGAAAGAATGAAAAGCACTGTACCACAGTGATATTATATACACAGCCATGTTCACAGAAGCACAATTTATGGTAGGCAAATCATGGAAACAGCCCAAATGCCATCAAACAGTAATAGTTAAAGAAGGTATGTTATGTTTTATGCCATGGAGAACTGCTCTGCCATAAAGAAGGATACATTTGAGACATTTCTAGGTAAAAGGTGATACCTCAAGACCACACTCTGAAGTGAACTAAATCGAACAAGAACATACAAATATCATATTATTTCTGTGATGTGAGAAGCATAAAATGTAAGAATCAAAATGTGCAATAAGAAGTAAAATATTCAAATGTAAAAGAAATACAAGGGAAAGAAATGTAAAGAAAAATCAAGAAGGGCAGGATAAATTGGAAACAAAGCTTTTGTAAATAAGGAGAGGAAAAGAGGTTGAAAGGAGGGTAAGGGAATGAGAGAAACAGAAGAATCAAGATATATCATGTATACGTAGATTCCCTAAGCATAATGTATCATGATGCATATCTAAAATGTAGTTACAAATTTAATTAATTACAAAAGAGCCACTGTCCTTACAGCGAGGCCCCAGAGCAATAACTAGTCCCTTCTACCACGTGGTGATATAGCAAGAAGGTGCCAGTTATGAGCCAGAGAGGTGATCCTCGTGAGATATCAAATATGTTTTGATCTTGGACTTCCCAGACCCCAGGAGTGTGAGAAATAGATTTCTGTCATTAATAATCCACCTAGTTGGTGACATTTTACCACAGAAGGTGAGGCTGAGGCAGCATTCGCCCCCCCCCACACCCCTCCAGGAGATCCCTGAGACTACAGAGTGTGTGAACAGAGGTTTGAAATGGATGAGAGACTGAAGATTTCATATGAGATTGGACTGCCCATTTGCATATTAATAGGAAATAAAATAATTAGTTGCTTATTGAAAATGACAAAGAAAAGATTGGGAAAATTCCAAAATATTACAGGCTGAACAAAGACTTGGCAGAGCCTGAAGGCAATGTTAGTAATCTGAAAGAAGGAAGTTGCTTTCTGGTTAGCCATTTAATTCAGTTCATTAAATAAATGAATCAATACTAAACCTGAAGACAAAGTGACATGATAGGAGAAAGTTCTCAAATTTCCCTTTTTGCTTCAATAAAGATATATGCCTGCCAATGGCAAATATGTCTGTGTTGATTAAATCCAAAAGTTTCCACTAAACTATTGTCCAAACTCATACACAAAAATTTTATTTAAATTGATTAAGGATTGGTTAAGAAAACTTTTCTAAATATTATCCAAGTGACAGCAAGGTTCTAGTTCAGTGTGGAGCAAACTGACCCTACTTTTGGATTTTCTTGTACGCCACCCTCTCCCCTCTCAGATGGTTCTGGTTCTCAAGATCCAATAGGTAGGAAGTGCAAGCAACGTAGACATGGTTCAGATAGTACAGCACTGGGCACACGGCCATGGTAATGAATGTGGTAGCAGGAACAATAGTACTACTAATAAATTTAAAGTGCTAAGTACTTTATGGTACTAGTACACATTTTGTACAAGGTAGGTTCTAAAATTTAAAGATTCCTGGGGCTGGGGAGATGGCTCAGTGGAATAAGCGCTTCCCTGGCAAGGGCATGAGTTCAATCCCTGGTTCCACTAAATAAATAAATAAATAAATAAATAAATAAATAAATAAATAAATAATTTAAGGATTCCTAAGACATTGTAGACAATACTTTTCAATTCTTGGACAAATGCATATGTCCTTCAAAATGAAACCCAAGATAAAGAGAAATAAATATTTATAAGCTGTCGATCATTAGTTTATAGCCAAAGCATATGCCAATGAGGCTGTGTTTTATGAATTTTTCTTTCCCATTACCTAGTGCACAAAGTAACCAAAATGGAGTTGCCATTCATTATTTGTTTGTTAATTGAGTTAGTAATGAATTAATGTTGACTATACAGAAGACTGAATTTTATATCCTTTGACTAGAGGTTAAATAATATGAAACAATTTAAATTCCCAAATTATGCATATCTGAAGTGAGTATAAATTCATACCCAGTATTTTACCCCATTAATTTTGGTACTATTTAGCCACTGTTAAAAATGATAAACACTCAGCTCAACAACTGAGTATATTAAAATCTTGACAATGATGTTGTCCTAATTGAGGTTAATTTTGTACCTATTAAAATCTGATTGAATTTTTAACACTGCAGCAGAGACATTAACATCCAATCATATTTTTTTCAGCCAAAAAAATCAGGCAACCTAAGAATAATGAATGGAAACTGCAAAACTGAATCAGCGATTTACAGCAACAGTTATGAAACACCTCTATTAGAAGGGGTCCTTTAGCCTGGTGCCTGCTGTGTATCAGAGACACTAGGCTACCTGTCCCTTACATAGATGGAGAAAAAAGTTTATATTATTGTCTCTTTAGTGTGAGAATCTGAAAGAGAAAAATAGAATCTGAAGGGTACAATAGATACTGGGAAAAGGGAATGAACTTTTTCAAAAAGAAAGAGTTACTGAGTTTAGGAGGACAGGAGAAGGAGTAGGGGAAAGATATTTATCTTTGAAAGAAAGCAGGATGGTTTGGACAACTGTGCTGTTTGTTTTTGCTGGCCAATGGAAAGGAGTAGATAATACTGAATTGGTTTTGTCTCCTTTTTTCAATTGTATGTACTTTTCCTAATTTCTTACATATTTCCTTCTTTTTTTATTCTTGCAATTTTACATGCATATATCTGGTAATATGAAAGACATATGTTGAAAGACAACACTATGCATTACAACAAATACTGTGAAATTCATATTACTTTGTTAAGTGAAATTCCGTATCACTTGTACTTTTTTCCGAGTTAATTCTAATTTTTACCCCCTTTAAAAATAAGGAATAAAAACAATAATAAAGGATAAAATTAAATTGAAAATTATAGATTAATTAATTGATTAGTTTGGTTCCCATGGCCATCTCCTCCACAACACACCAACACAGTCGTTATATTCTCCGGGCTGCTAACAGACTTAGCTTGTATCTGCAAGTAAATAAGAAGCTGCTTTATAAAAATGTGTCAGTGAAAATGGCAAGGGGGTGTGAGTGGACATTAGTCACCTGTAAAATGGTGTTCTGTTTTATTTTATCTTTTGAACAGAGTGATGCAAACGACATAAAGATTTGCCTGAGACATAAGTAGAAAGAGGAAGAAAAATAAATGGCCAGTGGTTGGCACCCATTCCAAGAAAGCTGCCATTTGCATTTTGCTCCACATATTTGTATCAGTGAATCAAATAGAAATACTAAGGGCTGTGGTGATATTTGAGAGTGTGTGACTGCTAATGAGTTCTTCCTTCAGTACCTGCTTTGAAAAAAATAGCAGTCTTGTTAAGAAAGAATCAGAGTTTTAGCTGCAGCGTCTGTTTCTTGGTGCAGCAGAACAGGAAAGGGCAGTCCACGCTCAGGCTAGCCACTTCTTCCTCATCGGATTGAAAGTCTTCTCTCCTGATCCATGCCCTATTGCATCCTACACTGATTTTGCCTCCTCCCTGTACTTCACAGTGGCACAAATAAAGTGAAAACTTTTGTGTGTACGCATGTACATATTTATTTAATTGACAAAACAAGGAGGCAAAAATTAATGGCAAAGGTAACACTGGGAAATAGAAGATGGTCTAAGTACAGAATAAATGCTCAGATCTCAAAACGTAACATAAACATTTCATTGGGTATAAGCACGACTGAATGTAAGGAAATAATCTTGTGTATTTCACTAGAGTCTTCTAATGGGAATAATAAAACCAAATATCCAATTTATTGTTAGAAATAGCAGTTGTTTTGTGGGAAACCTTTTAAAATAATTTTATGCTCATGGTGGAATGCCATTTGTACAATAAAATGCCATCATTATTTGCAAGAAGAGAAACTGAGAAAAAAGTATCATCAACTGACAGTGGGCTCAAGAGTGCCTCAATCCTGCAATTTTCAATACCTTATCACACAACTCAACCATACATAAAATCTATGATTGGTAATAAAGACAATGGAAATGGGAGCCAAGTATTTACACTAAAACGTTGACACTCATGACCTTCACTTTCTAATCTCTTGACCACAGTTTCTTCCTCCTTTATTTTGGAATACTATATTATAAAATTTGGGAAGTAACTTGCAACAATCTCTGAAAAGCATTTTACTATAGCACTATGTAGCCTGTAAGCCTCAAAATATTGTGGTAAACATTATTGTGGTATCTTAATTTGCACTGGAAAACAATCGCATGTTTTGGTCACATCTGATTCAACAAAATGGCCTGGAGAAACAGCACCTAAGGGGCTCCCCATTAGACAGGTTCTGAATTCAGTGGTTCTCTCGGCTCCAATGCTGATGTCCTTAGGTAGCCTCAGTGGAATCATTTTAGCTATTACACTGATCCTAATAAATAATAAAGAATGGTTGATGCTAGAGGCATTTATATTCATGGATTAGCTGGGTACATAGGTTTAATAATATTGACATTACAGTAGCATGTCTAGTAGCACATTGTCATAGTATCATCTGTTAAGTATTTCTTACCAATGCATTTCATACCCTGCCTAATAATTTGTTAAAGGCAAAGTAGCTGCACATGTTAATTCTTTAAAAAATGTGAACATCACATTCTTGAATGACACATGACTTCATTCATGATAGTTGCATTGTGGTTATAGGAATAAAATCTTAGCTTCATCTGAATGGGAAGATTGCATACATGTGGCCTTATTAGAATTGGTAAATTGAAATGAGGGTGGAGTGAAATTGCTAAGATCTATAATAGAAAACATTTTCCTGCAGCTGGTCCAGGTCGTCCCTGCCTCTTATATCTGGGTATTGCATGCTCTGACTCTAAAACATATAGCAAGAGGACAGAGAAAACAATGAAGCTCCAACCCTTCACTTCAGCTATCAGAATTAATTAATTAATATTATTCTCTAAGAAGAATACAACGCAGTAAGAAAATGAATTAGAAATGATACAGAACTTCACCAAACAAAACAATAGGAATTCAACAATGGTTGCTGTGTTGGATAAAATTGTCTTCAAATTAGTTGTGCAAATTATCAGATACAAGCATGCAAAATTGGTTTCTAAAAAAAGTATGGGAAATTTAAAAGGACAAGAAAAATAATTGAACATCAACGGGTCCCCTCTGTAGACCAGCAGAAATCATCAGTAGAATTATGCAGAACATTCTACATACATACATAAATATATTTCTCCTCCCATTGTCCTTTTCTCACCCCAGTTCTTCCTTCCCTTTGAATAGTTTCTTTCCCTTTCACAGTATCTATTGTACCTTTCAGATTTTATTTATTCTTTCATGTTCTTACACTCGCTATACAACATGATGTTTGCACATGCACATCTGATTTATTTCACTTATGAGTATGGTCTCTAGTTGCATCCATTTACCTATAAAAGCCTCATATTCATCTTTTTATAGCTGAGTAATATTTCATTATGCAAAAATAGCACATCTTTTTTACCCATTGCTTAGTGAATGGGCACTTGTGTTGTGTCCAAGACTTTAGATGTGAAAAATTGCATTGCTGCCGGGCATGGTGGCGCATGCCTGTAATCCCAGCACTCGGGAGGCTGAGGCAGGAGGATTGTTGTGAGTTCGAGACCAGCCTGAACTACAAAGTGAGCTCAAGGCCAGCCTGAACTGCATAGTGAGACCCTGTCTCAAAAAGACAAAAAAAAAAGAAAAAAAAAAAGAAAAAAAAAATTGCATTGCTATAAACATAGGCGCACATGAATCACTGTGGTATGATGTTTTCATTCATTTGGAAGAATACCCAGGAAGGGAATAGCAAGGTTTAATGACACCTCCAATACTGGCTTTTGACAAATCTCCACACTTATGACCATAGTGCTTGTACACGTCTGCATTCTTACCAACAATGGAAAGGAATTCCTACAGTCCTGCCAGCATTTGTATTGACTAATTTATTCTTTCTGGGGTGAAATGGAATGCCAGTGCTGTTTTAATTTGCATTTTTCAAATGATCCATGATGTTGAATATTTTTTCATATATTTATGTGAATTTCTTCATCTGAGAAGTATATATTTATCTGTTAGATGCCTGATTTTTGGGTTGGGTCTTTAAACTTGGAGGGCTTGACTTTTAAAACTTTTATATGTTCTAGATAAAAGTCCTTTTACAGAGGGACAGTCAGCTATAATTTTTCCTACTTTGTGGTCTATTTAACCTGCTCATTTCACCATATAGAGCTCAAAAGTAAGGTTTATGGAGTTCAGAGTTACAGCTTTGTCTCTTATGTATAGGAATTTCTTAAGTTCTGTTCACATAATCAATAAGGATAGGAATTGACCATTCACTTGATTACTTACCTGGCACTGGGCTTTGTATTGATGATTCAAAATGAGAGAGAGATTCGCTACTAAACAACACCCTAACCAAGGATAGACATGAACATATTAGTAATCAAGGAGAAAGATCTTAAGGAATCTGCAGCAATGGCTACCCAAACTTCTAACTCTATAAATGCATCTACTTACAACATTCATTTATTTGTTTGTTCAGTTCCATTTTTAGAAATTTTGGCAGACTGGGAAAGTAGCTCAGCAGTGTAAGCACTTGCCTGGAAAGCTCAAGGACCTGGGTTCAATCCCTGGTACCTCATGCCATGCTGGTCCCCAAAGCCCAGGCACAACATGCCAACACCAAATCTAAGTGTGGTGGCACACACCAGTAATCCCAGTGTTGGGAAGGCTGAGACAGGAGGATCACTGTGAGTCTGAGTTATGTAGTGAATAAATAAATATATAATTAACTTTATTAAGCCAGGCATGGTGGCGCATGCCTGTAATCCCAGCACTCGGGAGGCTGAGGCAGGAGGATTGTTGTGAGTTCGAGACCAGCCTGAGCTACAAAGTGAGCTTAAGGCCAGCCTGAACTGCATAGTGAGACCCTGTCTCAAAAAGACAAAAAAAAAAAAAAAAAAAAAAAAAATTAACTTTATTAAAAACCTTGGCAAAAGGACTGGTCAAATAGCTCAGTGGATTAAAGCAGCTGCAAACAGGTACAGGGGCCAGGGGTTTGATCCCCCAAGCCTGCCTTGCTGGCCTTGCCCCCAGGACATGCTGAGATGACAATTGAGCCTGGGTATGGTGGTATGCACCTGTAATTGCAGCTCTTGGGAGACTATAAACAGGCAGATGACCACAAGTCTGATCTAGTACTGAGACCCTGAATACCCTACGAACACTTCTCTAAAAATTACAAAAGCAAGCAAGCAAGAAAAGAAAGAAAGAAAGAAAGAAAGAAAGAAAGAAAGAAAGAAAGAAAGAAAGAAAGAAAGAAAGAAAGAAAGAAAGAAAACAAAAGAAAACACCTTGGCAATTCCAGTTGTCTATCTTCTGAATAATCTTACTACCACCAAGTGCAATATAATACAAGAAAGTTCTCTTTGGACTGAGGAGATGACTCGGTAGAATAAGCATTTCCCAGGCAAGAGCAAGGGCCTGAGTTCAACCCCCAGTTCCACCAAAAACTCAAAAAAAGAAAGAAAGAAAGAAGGGACTCTTTAACGAGCTGATAGTAAAATATGTTCTACATTACTCACCCTAAAAATCTTACAAAAATCCAAGAGGTATCTCTTTTCTTGCTGTGGCTTTCCTCATTTTAAATGCTTTATTTCTTATACAACTTTTTGTTTTGCATCATTTATACAAATTATCCCTATAATAAAATTAATAGTCTTAAGCCTTAAACAAATTGAACCATCTCTGCTTCAATAGAATGCTCCATTTTATTAGAAAGTCATCAACCACAGCAAGGAAACAAAGAGTTCACTCTGCTTTTGTGTATATGAAAGACAGTGTCTTCATTGCTCTCCAGGGAGTACAAATAATAAGAATTAGCTAAACAGATTCTATTACTTTTTTCTTCTCTCAGACAGCTATTGTCTAGATTTTCAATTGCATTTCTTTGCCAAAAAGCAGACACAATAGTTGGCTGCTAATATTCATGTGGATCCTTAAGGGTCAATAAAAAAGTGAAAGGCTTAAAATTCTCAGTTTTAGGGGCCTACCTGATAGTTCATCAGATGAAAGCACCTGCTTAGGCAGAGCTCAGAGGCCGGGGTGTGCAGTGATGGCCCCGCCTTTGGGACATGCTGAGAAGGAAGCGGAGACTGGGCCTGGTGGTGCACTCCTGTAATCCCAGCTCTTGGTAGGCTGAAAACAGGACAGTCACTACAAGTTGAATCTACATAGTGAGACCTTGTCTACAGGGTCTACAGAAAACAATAATAACAACAATAATAATAATTCTCAGTTTTAAAATTTGCTACAAGGCCACATGAATGAAAGCTGACATGGAAATAAATATATGCATTAAAGGAATAAAGCTGAAAATCCATCTATATACTTTTACCTGTATTATCACCTGCTTTTAATAAAAGTACCAATACAATTAAATGAAAAAGATAGATATCTTACCAAAGAATGTCAGATTATTGGATATTCACTTGAAAATAAAAGTTGTTGGACAACAGAGCTCCTTCCATACACAAAAACTAACTCAAAATAGACTATAATCCTAATTGTAAAAGATAAATTATAAAATTCTTTGCAGAGATTATTGATGCAAATCTTCCTGAGGAGACATGAATTATAATACCAAAAACAAAATTAATAGGAAAAATCATGATTCAACTGAACGTCTTAAAAATTTTAAACTTTTCACTGAAGGACACTATCACAAGTAAAGTGACAATCCATAGAAGGTAAGAAAATATTTGCTAAGTATATATTGTAAGGGCCTTCGATCTAGAATTCAAAGAGATTAGCACAACTGAATAATAAAATGATAAATAACTCAGTGTTTTGTTTTGTTTGTTCAGGTATTGGGGATCAAACTTGTAACCTTGTACTTGCCAAGCTGGTGCTTCTGCCACTGAGCTATATCTCCAGCCCCATCCCAATGTTTTTAAAGAATCAGATAATCTGAGCAGATCTTTCTGCAAAGTATAGAAACAGCCAACAAACACATGAAATGCTATAGCATCATTAGCCACAGATAAATGCAAGTCAAAACTATAATGAGATTCTCCTTCATAGTCAGTAACTGACTCCATTGAAAAAGAAAGATGATCACAGATGTTGCGGATGTGGAGAACTCAAACCGTCCTGCACAGGTGGCATGAATGTAAACACTAGAAAACCAAGTAGCAGTTCATCAAAATGTTAAACATAGTGATATCATGTGCCCTAGCATTTAAACTCCTAAGCATGTACCCAAAGAAATGGAAACATCTCTACCCACAAAGCCTTCCATGTGAGTGTTCAGAGCAGCCTTATTCATGCTACCTAAAGTTGGAAACAATCCAGAGATGCAGTAAGTGACGCATGAGTTCTTTCATTCAGTGTGTTTTCAGTGTTTAATAATGCCAGAGCATTGTTATTTGTCATTGATGAATAATATTCCAATGTTGGACATCTAGAAGAAGCAGCCAGCTGAGGGAGATGGATGTGGGAAAGAAAACTGGTATCCAAGTGAAGAGTGAATTTTGAGAGTGAAGGCATAATCATGTCTATGAAATGATGTTGAAAAGTTCAATAAAAATTAGATTGAAAATTGACCCCTGGCAGGTTGCCCTTACCTACTTTTCTCTACTGAGAAAAGTAGAGACAAGGTCCAAGAGAGAAGAGGGCTGGCTAGAAGACACTGAGCCAGCAAATATGGCCCATGAAGGACATTTACCATAAACAGACCAAGAGAAATATTACAGAAGTTGGAGAAACATGCGATCAAGTCTGGTTATTTTTTTAAGACAGGCAATTTTACAGTGTACAAAAAATTTAATGAGGACAGAAGTATTGACACTGTAGAAGAGAGGTAGGTAATTGCATATACAAGGCAGGGAGAAGTTGTAGAGCTGCTCTTCTGGCTTTTTCCCCTGATCTCATCAATGCAATCTGCTTCTGGGATGGAAGCGAGGGGAAAGAGAGACTGCTGATTCTGGTAGGTGTAAAGCAGTTCCTTAGACAGTGAAATGAATAGGAAAATGACTAAGAAAAATTGATAAGTCCATCAGGTACTGCCCTGGACCTCTTTTCAGTTTATGGTCCTAAATTCTATTTGAGACCATATGCTATAGTTATTAGACTGTTTTTTCCACACTCACCCCTTAAATATAAGCACATAGCAGGGGCAGGGTTGTAACATCACAAAGTTAAGGTTTTGCACAACGATGCAATGGAACAGGAAATACAGGGAGGTGGTAGTTTACTCAAGGAATAAAATAATAATGCATAAGAATGGAATACATAATCTGAATGTAGCTTGAAGGGATTTGATAAGGCAATAGCGCCATCAGTGTAAAGGTATTGGTTTGGTAAAACATATTTAAGAAACAAAAGAAATGTAAAATGAGTTGTAGTTGACAGCAGTCAGAGAGTACAATAATTTAAACTCAAAAGCTGGAAATCTTATAATTACTGGTGAAGGCGAGGACAAAGGTAAAATCCTGGAAGTGGGAGGCTGAAATTTTTGGTGAGGAGGACCCCAAATATGAAATAAACCAATAATGGGGACCAGGAAACTTAAATAATTCCTTCTCAGCAATAGGAAATGACAAAGGTATGATGAGTAATGAACTAAAAAATAGTCACTGGAAAGAAAAACTACCTGTAGAGAAATCTAGATGGGACATTGCTGTTAAGATCCTAAGATCTCACTTAGATAGCAAGAGGATAAAGGAACCATTTAGAGTGGGACTAAGGCTGCAAGGATTTTTTTAAGCCTACGCAAGAACACAGGTATGTCACAGAAAAAGTTTGGGTGCCTGGGAGAGGTAGGAGATAAGATCAGATAAACATACACAGATCCCTTAGAGAACTTTGCATGGGGCATGAAGTTCTGACCCTGTAATTACAGCACTCTGGGAGGCTGAGGCAGGAGTACTGCAAGCTGGAGCCCACCCTGTGTACTTTAATGACTTAGCAAAAGCCCATCTCTAAATAAATAAATAAATAATAAGTGGTTATGTAGCTCAGTATGAAGGCCTGGAGTTCAAGGATAAAAGACATGGAGGAAGGCAGGGAGAGAAGGAGAAGACAGGATGTGAGAAGAGGGGCCAAGAAAGGAAGAGAAAGAAAGGGGAGGAGAAGCGAGGGAAGGGTATGCCTGAGGAGGCTGTGCTGTGAGAAGCTCCTTTTATTAGCACTATTTCCACGTCCTCCAAGTACAGCCAAGAGGAGTGTTTCCCCCCACGAATGTACATAAGGATCGGGTAGCTGTTTGCCAATGGACCACTGGATGGGATGAAGACAGCTCATTCTTTATTCCACTTCGATCTCTGGCCTGTCTGATGGTACTGTCAACAAGGGGGTGATGCTATGCCAAGTATCGTCGTGATTTTTATGACCTGGACATCTGTCTAGTATGTACTAGACTAGGACCACAAGTTCTGTCACAGAGGCTATGGAAAACCTGCCAGATGGTAATGAATTTTAGCCACTGCTGACTTCAGCTGGATACAAATAAATGACCTAAGGGGCCAGATTCTATATCTCACTTCTAATCCTTCCAAACTAACTCTTCCAAGATATGATTACAAATGCAGCAGCCATATAGTACCAAACTGGAGGCTATGGAGTAGTAATAAAGTAAGAAATTTGAATAACACAGAAAGTAAAACTTTAGTTGGATATTGAGCCCAAAATATGGGTGTCAGTTTGTTTTTGCTTTTGTTTTGTTTGCAAACCTTTATATTTCTTTCTCACATTTGAAAAGGCCAGAAATAATAATAATGAACATTTGCCACAATTGTTTTCCTAACCCCCAAACAGAATTGGTTGTTGTAAATATTGACTCACAACATTCACAGAAAAAAGAAGTGTTGAAAAAAATGACACATTTTTAAAACCAGGATTATAGCCAAAGGATAGGGTATTTTTTCTGACAAATTTAATTTTCCAATAAGCGGAATATTTTTGTTTGCTTTGTTTTTGTTTCAAGTGCTGCTAATTTTCTGAAATGTATTACATACTCTAATAATATAGCAAATGGGAATGATTATCAATTTTTTTAATCAGGCTTCATGTTTATAGTAATGAATCTGTGTTTGGAGGGTAAAAGAGATTAGACTGTCTATATATTCATCATGACCTTGTTTTGTTCACAAATACGAGGTCTCACTAAAAAGGATTGAGTTGTACTTTTTTCTCTTTCTTCCAAAAATAAGCAGGGAAAAATATTACCTCATTTATAATCACAATTAGTTGGCAGTGTAACTAATTCACTCCTACTGTAACAACTGCCTGGTACTTTTGAAAATTGTCTAGGAAGATTATTTTTTCCTTTCCTTCTAAATCATTTTTTGGTAGGACACTTACAACGTTTAATGCATTGTATATTGTTGTCTTTGTAGTAGTCATTCTTAGCACAAGATGCAGACAAGATATCCTGTCCAAACACTATCAGTACAAATCTTTCTTCCTATTGAATTAAGAGAAAGTAGCTATATATCTATCCTAACTATTTTGTATATACAGACACAAAATTGTCTTTCATTTATATCTCCTTTTTTGTTTAGTTTTATCAGAAATGAATATTCCATTGCAATCCAAATATTGAAGGTACATGCATTGTGTATAAAGGTCAGTATGAAATATTGGTTTGGAAGGACCCATACTTTAGGAGCAATATAGAGAGGTAAATTGAATAACATGAAGTATACATTGATTTGTGAAAAAGAAAAAAAAGTATGGAGGAAAACAAGAGCATAGTTATCTGGATGGATAGATCTTCTTTATCAATTTTTTTTAGTTATTCATTTTGTTGTGATATTTCTCATGTTAAACATCATATATTTGTTTACATATTCCACAAGTCCAAAAAGTTAACTGTGGGAACCGGGGGTGGTGGTGTACATCTGTAATCTCAGCACTAGAGAGACTGAGACAGGAGGATCTCTGCCAGTTTGAGACCAGCCTGAGGGCTACAAAAGTGAGCACAAGGCCAGCCTGAACTGCACAGCAAGACCCTGTCTCAAAACAGCAGCAAAGGGCAACATAACCCTTAACTATAAGACATGCCCTCTTTTATATAATTCTCTGAAAGAACATAAATGTTTTACCATTTAAATTACTGAAAAATGCCATAAGATTTAAGACATGTTTTGAATAGAGATATATTAGAATATGTAGGGCAGGAGCAGTGTATATACAGAATCAAGAACATAACAGATGCTGTGAGTGACATCACTCCATTTTTCCTACTGAGTTACAAAAGCCTGGAAGACAGGAACTGTGGTCACTGCTATCTGTGCAGTGTTTCCCAAAGGGTCTTGTACGTATCATTTACCCAAATACCTACTAAGCAACTGAAAAATCTAAGAAGCTATGTCCAAAAACACTATCAAAAACAAAAAGATTTTCAAAAAAAAAAATAAATAACCAGGAAAGGGAATAAATATTAATTGAAAATCCCTAACTACACACAAGTAGGAACATTTATAGGGGAGGTCAAAAAATTAAAAGGATAGTCCCCCAAAATGAAAAAAAAAAAAAAAAAAAACAACTAATCTGTGATTAAATTCCATTACGTAAGAAAGTAGAAAGTACAATGTCATAGATTCAAATGATACAGTCAGTGTTGTTAAAATCAGAAAAGATCCCATAGACTTGTTTTATGTGCATACATCTGTGTGTGTGTGTGTGTGATTTTCTATATTTAAAGGTTAAATCAATACTTTAAAAAAATACATTAGCTCATATAATAATAATTAAAAATTACTGCATGTTAATAGTAGCATTTTGGAAAATCCATGAGTCAAAACATTAAAAAAGTATGAAGAGTCAAGAGTGCTTGAAATTTTTAATAATCTCTAATATCCAGCTTAGAAGAAGTTGAACTACCATATTAGTTTTGGTGCTAATTCTGTTGCAACATAATACATTATAATACAATACATTATGCAACATCTGGAAATCCACTATAGGCAGGAGAGAGAATGAGAGAGGAAGAAAGTTTATAACATCTTGGCATGGCTTCGAAAATATTTTTGATCTTGCTAAGAGGATTTGAGAGCCCACAGGATGACACGTCGGGAATCTGTGATACAGGAAGTCAGAGGCAGGTGACAGGGTGATGAGTCCGGAGCAGCAGGAGAAACTTCAGCAGGACGCATTATGTAGAATCTACAGCGGAAGAATTCACGTTCAAAGACGTACATTTCTTGAGTCATTTGATGCTTTCTGCACTGCTGTTTCTCTGTCTGCACTCCCCTAAGCAGTATACGATTAAAAGTTTTGTAAAACATAAAGCTTGTTTTGTGGACAAAAGGACTCACTATGTAGTGCAGCCACGTCTTGGACTCAAATGGTCCAGGCTGGCCTTGAACTCACAGAAACCCTCTTGCCCCAGGCTCCGAGTTCTGGGATTACAGGCTAGAGCCACCACACCTAGCCCTAGTAATATTTATAAACATTATTTTTTATTATCCAAGGCTATATATGTAATATTTGTTAATAATATAATAAATAAATAATTATGTAATATATTAATATCTAATATATAAAGTAGTTATTTTATATAATATATTAAGCATATGTGTGTTATATTCTAGGCAAATGCATTACTTACAACACATTACATATATTCTACAATAAAATAATCATTATGATATTTAATAATATAATGATTATATTATTTAATTAAATATTATATACTTAATAATTAATACTATTATATTATATGATATTAAAGCTTAACTATGTTTGGTGCAAATATTAAAGGCTAAACAGATACCCTTATTTTTAATAATAGTTTTTTTTATATCTAATATTATTTTTTTAGTGAGACCATAACTAAGAATTCAAAAGTTGTACACCTAGCCTATAGATGTCTATATTTGACAGAGTGGAAGTATTCCATTCAGTGCTCTGTCCAGCCATCCACTTGAGTTTTCATTGCCCTGCTGGGTTATTGTTCCACAGCAATTACCAGTAATGCTTCCATTAAGTATTTTATTGGATGACCAGTCAGAAAGTGGAGTCATTTTTGTCACCTGGCCATTCCTTTTCAGTCATCTTGCTGCATGCTGTTCTTTTTTTTTCTGAACAGTTACTATTGTATTTCTCCAAATTCAAGATTTGCCTTCTTATCTGGTCTGTAGTGGATAGGTAACTGCGGGTCAACTTGTTACACCCAACCGAATTGAACTAGCATGGTGCTGGGTGTGGGAGTGGGAGGCCGACCTGAGGGCTGTTGGCAGCAGCAGAAGAGGCAGAACTGGAGAAGCTGTAGGGTTTTATTTTATTTATTTATTTATTTTTGCAGAACCGGGGATTGAACTTAGGCCTTTGTGCTTGCCAGGGAAGCACTTATTCCACTGAGCCATCTCCCCAACCTCAACCTGTAGGTTGGGGTTGGGGAGCTGTTGTTAGAGAAGCTGTTTTGAAGGAGCTATAGAGGAGCTGATGGAAGTTACTGGTTCTCTTGGGCTATTGTGTGTGACCTTGTCATGCTTGCTTTCCTGATGAACCTGGCCTTGAGCTCACTTTGTATGCCAGGCTGGCCTCCAACTCCCAATGATCCACCTGCCTCAGCCTCCTGAGTGCTGACATTACGGGCATACACCACCATGCCCAGTTTAGTGTCACTTTTTTTTTTTTTAACAGATATTCACATCTAAGGATTTGCCTTGTGCCCCAGAAAAAAGTTTGAATTGAATTTTTGAAAATTTTTGTCTTTAGGGAAAGAATTATTGTTTCCATTTGTATTATAGGATAGTTGTATTATGTAATAAAAATTTAAGAACTTGCTATTGTGTTTATTTGGAGACTAAGTATATGTTATAGAGAAGTATTTGAGTGTGAATGACAACAGGTAAGATGTGGTGGTAGGGATGGAATATCAACTTGATTGGCATTGAGATCCACCCAGGGTAGAGTGGTACATCATGGAAGTGTGGCTTTGGCGTCTCTAACATTGCTCCTTTGTCCTGCTTCCTTGGCACCTTAACTGTCACCCACCACACCGTTGTGATGCACTGTGTCTACCTAGGAGTCAGCTGATCTTGGACTGAATCTCCTTAAGCATGAACCAGTTTAATCCTGTCTTCCTTTAAGTTGTAAGTCACATATTGAGTCTCCAAGTCAGCAATGAGAATAGTGACTAACACTCCTCCTTTCCTGGAGTTCTCTACTCTCCTTTTAAATATATATTCCCCTGTTATAACATGTGCTATGCTAGGATTGGAAGTTGTTTTGCTAACCAAATAATCTGTAATAATAGAGGCTGGAGCCTCCTTATGGACCTATTGGGAAATGGTAGATCCTTTAAGGGGAAGGCCATAGCAGACATCCTTAAGTCACTATCATGAGATAGTTCTCATGAAATCCTTTGCACACTCTGAAACAGTCCCTAGAAAAAGAGAAAGCCCAGCCCCTCTCCTCCTTTCCCCTAGTTTCAGATGTGATTACTTGCTTGTGCTTTGTGTACCATGGCTACTGTTATTGACATTGTGACCTGATGCAACCCAAGTGTAGTCCTCACTTCCGAACCATGCCAGCCATAGAAGATGATAATTTCCTTCCAGAATGGCCTGTTTCAGGGGTTTTATTATGGTGAATAGTACATATTACAAAATAAAGATTTACATAATTTATTTATCTAGGATTTTTTTCCCTTCTGTATTGTTTATTTTCTTTCTATATAAGCTCCATAGGGGCATGAGTTTTGATTTCATTCACTATTTTAGGTACCCCCAGGTCCCAGAATGACAACTCATAGTATAAGTAGTTGCTGATGTTTCAGATCAAAATATGAAAGGGGTAGAATCAGGGAGGAAGAACAAAATGCCTGTGGTAAGGGTAAAAATATAAAATGAAGTAGAGCGGGAAAAGTAGAGCAAAAAAGCATGTAAGAAAACTACGCTTCTTAAAGTCAGGGTTTTGAAGGGGAGCAATATAGGACATATAATTTATAAGATCATTTTATAATAGTTGTCCAAAAAGTCATATGCAGAAAGAGTGTAGGAGATCTGTCCATACAATAAGACCAAAGAATCCAGCTGAGGCCTGGATCCCATGGTAGTGTCCTCGTGGATTTCAGTTGAAGATCTAGAGCCCATAACAATGCTCTCCATGAGTCCAACTGGAGGCCAAGAGCCCATGACTCTATCTCATGCAGGCCTGTTCCACAGAATTTTACTGGGAAGGCCAAAGTGTTAGTGGTAGAAGCTAGTAAGTCTGTGCCAGTAGAATGAAGGAGCTGTGCTAGCAGGCTGAGGGACCTACACTGGAGCCAAGAAGCAATGCTCAAGAAGAACCAGAGCTCCCCCAAAAGGTACCACAGCTATTCTCCTCTATGAGGAGGTCCCGAGCTCCTCTGGTGATGAGAGCAGCTGAGTCTATCTCCGAAATGCAGCACAGGGCCAGGGAGATGGCTCAGTGGAACAAGTGTTTACCTGGCAAGCGCAAGGGCCTGAATTCAATCCCTGGTTCCACAGAAAAGAGAAAGAAAGAAAGAAAGAAAGAAAGAAAGAAAGAAAGAAAGAAAGAAAGAAAGAAAGAAAGAAAGAAAGAAAGAAAGAAATCCAGCACAACAAGCTTTCCAGGAGGTTGAACAACACACCATCAAGATCAGAGATCACCCAAAGTGAACTATAGCCAATCTCAGGAACATAAGGGCACACGCTTCTTGATGAAAACACCCAACTTTATCAGGAAAATCAGCCAGCATGACAAGAGCCTTCAGGAAAATCAACAACTCCCTACAGTTCCTCTTCATCTTCTCTAGTTCTACCTCTTATACTGTTGGCTACAGTCCTCAGGTGGTCCTCCCACACCCAGCACCATAGTGGTTAGACCCAGATGGGGTTAGACCCAGATGTCACAGATTGACAAGTTGTCAATAGAAGACTGTTCATGCCACCAAGCATTACATGGGAAAGTGTTCTTGATGATAATGAAAACTACACCTTAAAATTGGCTTTGTGGGAGGCTGTGAATCCTGTGGAGACTGCCAAAAATAGGCAGAACTATTTCTGAGCCTTTAGGAAGCAAAAGCTTCCTGGAGTTAGAGGTGGAATAAATATTTGCCTGGGTTTCTCCACGTCCACATCTTGTGATGTATGAAATGGATTTCAGCTAAAAAAAAAAAATCCCTCATGAGTGCATGATGTAGCCAGTCTCTCTCTCTCCCTCTCTATCTCCCTCTCTCCCTGTCTCTCTCTCTCTGTCTCTGTCTCTCTCTCTGTCTCTCTCACTCACTCTTTCTCTCTCTCTCTCACTTATATAAACCAGTTTTGACTGTCAATAACACATTCAAAGAAAATATGAGAATACTGATTGAAGAATATCTGAACTATGTTCTATTATAGTTAGTAAGTTATTTAAGTCCTAGTTTGATTTTTTTTTCAGCTTACAAAAAAAGTGCTAGAAAATGGGTTTTATTTTTTGTAATGTCTTGATACCAGTATAGGACACTTCACAATCCTCAGTAAAGCTAAAATCTTCCACAAGGCAAAATCTATGATACCAAGTTTGGAGGTTAAAAACTGAGTAATGAATCTTCTTGCTCTTATGGGTTATCTCAGATCCTTAGCATTATTCTAATGTCATTTTTAATGTGAATTTCCATGCTATTTTAATTCATTAGTCATGGGCTATCATTTTTTGAAGTAATTACTGTAATTTCATCAAATGACATAATTATAGTAAATACTTTGATGTAATTACCATAAATATGGAAAGAGACACCCAAAGGTGTAATAATGTCACAAACTAAGATATTTATGATGTGTAAAGACAAATTATGATGACATTTATGACATGTAATAACATCACAGAGTTCTGTGTTTATGTTGCATAAAGAATAATGATATAAATAGAATGTAAAATTACATCATGTAGATTAATTACTTTTATAAATAGTATAGAGACTTGAGAGCTCTGGAAGGCCTCAGTTTCAGATGAATATATCATTGCCACATTTTACTCTTTTCTTTTGAACCCTAAGAAACTATGCTATTTTACAGGGGTAAAATTATTTCCCTTTAAAAACATAGACATAGAAGTAAAGCACAAACAGAAAATAAAATATATTTGGTCATTGAAAACTACTCATTTGTAGATTTTTTATATTTTAATAATTTTATTGAGAAAGAAGTAGCAATGAGATAGTTTCAAAACAGGTTAGTAGTATGGTTGCAACAATTAATTCATTGCATATTGCTGTCTTTGTAGTAGTTATTCCTAGTACAAGATGCAGACATGATATCTTGTTTAAACAATATTAGTTCAAAACTTCTCATTGAACTAAGAGAAAGTGGCTCTTATTTTGTATATACATATATATTTTCCACTACAAAATTGTCCATTCATATCCCCTTTTTGTTTACTTTTGTCAGAGATGTGTATTCCATTGCCATTCATATATTCTAGATATTTATAGAAAAATAACTTTCCATATATTTGGAAGGAAATTTAATAGTGAGTCCATATTATCAAAAATAATAGGTCATACTAATATTTTCTTTTTTTACATAAAGAATGCTAATCTTTTCATTAAGATATCACACTATTACAGGCACAAATTTTAATATGAAAATGTTAAAAGAAACTTTCCATAATTATATAAAGATGAAATATAAGTCTGGAAGGAAAACAAATACAATACCAATAGTTTCCTTGAATAGAAAGGCTCAGACAGACAAAGATAGCTACATCAGATACAGCTTACTGCCAACTAGAGGGCAGGGGGTGTTCACTACTTAGATACAGTAGACAGATGAATTAATAAAAGCAGTGATGCGTGGGCCAATCATTAAGTGTCACATAGCCTCCATCTTCCTTTTTTTTTTTCCATAACTGTATTGAAGAACAAATAGCAATAAGGGTTTCAAATCAAATTAGTAGATTCAATAATTAATATATTGCATATTGTTTTCATAGTGGTTATTTGCTGTACAAGGTGAAGACATGATATTCTGCTTACAAACACTATTAGATCAGATGCTAATATTTTCTTAAAAAAGCAATCAGGATGACTACCACCACTTCCCAGAGCAGATCTCCTTTTGTTCAAAGATTTGTTCTCTTGTTAGATTATGCTTCGAGAAATAACTTTTCATAGCTACATTCTGATTACTGGAATGACGTTCAGGAAAAGGGAAACTAGAAAATCCTAACCTTCACACAAAGTCTAGTTTTGTGAACTTCAGTTTTTGTTAGACTGTGAGAGATAAGCACCTTAAAAAGAACTCTTAGTAGAAAATTATAATTTAGGATGAAATATATCATGGGCTTCAATTACTTTATTTATAGCATTATCAGTGAAAGATGTCTTCTTGTTTAAGAGAATCCAACATCAGAGAAAGGTAAATTTCTCTAAATATTGTAATCAAAGAGAATTTACAATGCATTTTCATGTATTCATTTGATCTGATACCAACTCAAATGATATTATTTAAGCAATCAAGACAGTCATTCTCTTTCCTCACGGTCTTTTGTGTTACTTGAAAGACCCTACTTATTCTGCAGATTCATAAATGTCATCATGTTTAGGGCACAGTAATTTTCTTTTCATAGTTACTTATTCTAGGTGACCATAGTGATAATTTTAAGTATCTTGCCACATTTTCCTTAGACTGCCAAAACATCATTCACTAATAATAAACTTATTACATTTGTGCTTTGTTTGTAAATCCAATTGGTCCACCCATACATTCCTGTTTCTTTTAAAGTGTGTTGCCTAGCAGAACTCCTGATCTAAATTTCTGAATTTGTAATGGTCCTTAACAAAAAGTGCATCGATTCCAGCCATTTTAATAAGTAAAGAAATTTATTAAATTATATTCTGGAGTTCATCTAAGTAACCATGAAGACTGTCTCAGTTCTTTTCCTCTCATTGCTGAGAGGAAATCCAAAATTAAGGAAAGAAAGGTTTATTTAGCTCACAGTTTGTGGAAATTCCAGTCCACACTCAGATGGCTCGATGGCAGAGTGGCACATGGTGGAGAGCTGCAGTTCATGGTGGAAGAAAACAGCAAAGAACAAAAGCGAGAAAAGAGGAATAGTGGCTGCAATAGCTAGCAAACTTCTCTCCCTTCTGACATTGTATTCAGGCTATCTACCTCAGTGCAAGAAAACACTCACACCCATAGAAGCCCACGCCAAGGACTGCATGAGGCTTTAGGAGAACAACTAGACACAAACCATAACAAAGATCAACAAACTAGGCTCTGTCAGGGAGAAGCAATACAAATAATCCCATGGGACTTCTTTCATGCACAATATCACTTTATGATGGACAGTGTAGGTTTTCCCGGATATGATGCAACAAAGAGCCATGAGAAGTTACTTCTAGGATGTTGGCCCTTGCTATATCTGAAAGCTCAACATTCCTGCTCCGCATACCTTGGAACAGTCAGATAACGTTCACTGAAATGTCACACAGTGATCCTATTGCTCTGTGCTTCGGGAAAGACATTGCTTTGATTTAACTGATTGTTAGAACCCAACTCATGTGTCTTTGCCTTACTTACATGGGAGGAGAGAATTTGACCTCGAACTTAAAGAAGAAATCATCATGTGCAAAGTTTCCTTAAGAAATGGGAATGGTTTTCCCAAATTCCTGGGTTACAAGAAATTTTAGGTATGATTACTACAAGGAGGAAATATCCATGGGGACCTCACATTTAGAAAACATGTCAATGTTTTAAATTCTTCCAAAATCATATCGCTAAAAACATACCCTTTTATTTATTTATTTTATGTTTTTATTTTACTTTATTTTTTTAATTGGAGAGTTTCAATAGTTAATACATTTTACATTGTTATCATCCTAGTGGTTATCCATAGTACAAGAAGCATACAGGTTATCCGGTCCAAACACTATTACTATCAATATTTTTTCTCATTGAATTAAGCAAAAGTAGCTGCATACCTATCAAAACTATTCTGTAGATACAAATACAAAATGGTCCTCGCTTCATATCTCCCTTGTTTTTTTAGTTGTCAGTGATGGGAATTCTATTGAAATTTAAATATTATAGGGGCTTGAATTCAGCAAAACACTCCAACAGAGTCCAGTAGTCCACAACAGCAGTGGTTTATCCACAGAAGTTGTTGACTAGAGCCTTTTACAGCTCAGCATATTCATATGGTTTTAATTTACATGCCTCATTTTAAAACTTTTCTGCTGGATGATTAAGACCAAGATAAAGCAAGACCTATATAACAAGAAATGTAACTTTGGTATCTGATAAGGTCAGTCACATACCCTCATGATTTATCTTGTAACCCTGTAACACACTTTGTAGATCTTTTATCAGTGTCAGCAATGTGGATGAGTCATGGCCATTGCTTGACAAATTTGCTCTCTGAAAAAGCCTGAGACAAAGTGATCTCTTCATGTGACTCTCCTTAGGCAGACTATACATCATCAATCACTTTCTTCTGTGGCCCCATGGTCTCCTTGATCAGAAAATTTGGGGTACAACTGAGTTACATGATGTTACAGTACAGGTTCTCCTATGTCCACAGTCTTCACTGACCTTGAAAGGCTAGGGCCAAAATGTTGGCTGACCTGGCAGCCCCTCCATTTCTCCAGGTTTTGATCTGAAAACTTAGGTTTTTATCCCTCCAGAAGAGAAGCTGATTATTACCCTTCAACATATGCATATGTTGCATATGTTGCAACATATCTAACTATTCATTTAAATATCAAACATCTTAGGCATTACATGGAACAGGTATTTTCCATCAAGTATTGATGTATTGAACTTTAAGTCCTTATAGAATATGAAGAAAATAATTTAAAAAACATAAGAGTAAACACATATTTTTACACAGAAATTTAGAAATCTAACCATATGCAGCACTGTAGCAGGACAGTCCTATAACACTTTTTTCCTTGTGTCTTTAGTTTTTCATTTATTACACATTTAAAAAGACAGAAAACTTTTACTTGTGAGACAGTATGGTCATAATTCCTAAGTCATGACAAGAAGTATGTATTTAGCAGACCAGAATGGCAGGCATTACAAGCGTGAACCTTCTATTACACATTGCTAATTCAGTGCAATTCCTTGGTTCACAGGTATCAGCATGTACAGATACTAAGGTTGAGAATCTTACCAATTACTTGCTACTTTCAAAAACCAACTGGTGTTTCTCAGGATCATCATCTTGCCCATCTTGTTCACACAAAGTTATGGCTTTGCCCCTGTCCTGCTTCCCAGCTTTTCTCTTTACCCTCTCATCATTGTCCAATTCTCAAGTTCTTGCTTTCTTTTAGTGGTGTAGCACCTTTCTATTTGTATTTCTTCTTTTGATTTTTTATACTAAGGAAACTATACGATATTTGTACATGTGGGTCTGGTTTATTTCACTTATGAGTATATCATCTAGTGGCACCCACTTAAACATAAACACTTCAAGTTTATCATTCTTTATAGCTGAGTAATACTCCATTGTATAAAAACACCATATCTTTTTTAACCATTCCACATGTGTTGGGCATCTTGGTTGTTTCCAAGATTTGGCTATCACAAAATGTGCTGCTATAAACATAGGTATACATATATCACTATGATACAATGTTTTCAGTTCCTTTGGGAAAATTCCCAGTAGGGGGATAGCCGGCTTGAATGGGATTTCTAGTCCTACTCTTTTGAGGAGTCTCCACACTGATCCCCACAATGGTTGTACCAGTCTGCATTCCCAGCAGCAGTGGAGAAAAGTTCGCTTTCCCCACAGCCTCTGCAACATTTGTTGCTGGTTCATTTGTTCCTGACAGCCATTCTTTCTGGGGTGAGATGGTATCTCAGTGTTGTTTTAATTTGCATTTCATGGATGATTAGTGATGTGGAGCATTTTTTCATATATTTATTTGCTTATTTAATTTCATCCTTTGAGAAGTGTGTATTCATCTCAGATGCCCATTTCTGGACTGGGTCTTTAAATTTAAGGGCCCTAATGTATTTTAGTACTTTATGAATTCTAGAGAGCAGACCTTTGTCTGAGTGCTTATTAGTTAAGTTTTTTTTCACAATTTGTAAGTTGTCTTTTCATTTTGTTGGTAATTTCTTTTGACGTGCAAAATCTTCTCAATAAGAGTTGGTCCCAGCTGTTTATTATTTCAAGTGTTTCCCATGTGATTTCATGTTTCTTCATGAACTTTTTTGCCTACTGCTGTGTCTTCAAGAGTTCTTCCTACTTTCTATTCTAGGAGATTGAATGTTTCTGTTTTAATGTTTAGATCTTTAATCCATTTAGACTTTAGCTTATTGCATGGTGATAGAGCTGGGTCAAGTTTTAGTTTTCGGCATGTAGAAAGACAGGTTTTCCAGCACCATCTGTTAAAAAGGCTATCTTTCTTCCAGTAAGTGTGTTTGGCCCCTTTGTCAGGTGGCTGAGTGTGTTCATAGAGGCCTCTGTATCTTCTAATCTATTCCACTGATCCTCATGTCTATTTCTTTGCCAATACCATGTTGATTTTATCACAGTAGTTTTGTAGTACAATTTCAAGTCAGGAATTGTGATGCCTCCTGCCTTGTTTTTGTTGGCAAGGATTGCCTTTGCTATTCTAGGGCTTTTAAGGTTCCAAATACATTTTAGGCACAATTTCTCTAGGTCTGGCAGGTATGTTGGTGGCAATTTGATAGAGATTGCATTAAATTTGTACAGCAATTTTGGGAGTATGGCCATCTTACAATGTTGGTTCTTCCTATCCAGGAGCAGGGAATATCTTTCCATTTTCTGAAATCCTCTATGATCTCTTTTCTTAGAGTACTGTAATTTTCCATGAAAAAGTCCTTGACTTCTTTGGTTAAACAAATTCCAAAGCATTTCAACAGGTATTGTTTTTCTGCTTTCTCTCTCAGTGTGTTTGTTATCTGTGTAGAGGAATGCTGTCGACTTTTGGGTATTAAGTTTGTATCATACTATGCTACTGAATTTGTATATTAATTCTAGTAACTTCGTGGTGGCGTTTTTTGGGTCTTCCGAGTAAAGTATCAGGTCATCTGCAAATAATGATAATTTAACTTCTTCTTTAACTATTCATATTCAGTTTATTTCCCTCTCTTGTCTAATGACTGTAGCTAATGATTCCAAAACTATATTGGATAGTAAAGGTGGTAGAGGACATCCTTGTCTTGTAGCAGATCTGTGAGTAAAAGTTTTGAGTTTTTCCCCATTTATAATTATATTAGTCATTGGATTGTCATAGATGGATTTTATCAAATTGAAATAGAAGCCTTCTATTCCAGTGTTCTGTAGGTCTTTGAAAATGAATGAGTGTTGGACTTTGCCAAAAGGCCTTTCTGCATCAATTGAGATAATCATGTGGTTTTTAGATTTCAGTCTATTAATATAGTGTATTACACTTATAGATTTTTGAATACTGAACCATCCTTGCATACCTCGGATGAATCCTACCTGGTCATGGTGTGTGATCTTCTTGATGATTTTCTGTATTCTATTTTCTAGTATTTTATTTAGGATTTTTGTATCTATGTTCATGAATGACATTGGCCTGTAGTTCTCTTTTTTAGCAGTGTCTCTCTCTGGTTTTGGTATCAGTATAATACTTGCCTCCAGGAATTATTTCGGGAGGACTGCTTCCTTTTAAATTTCATTGAATAGTTTGAGGAGTATAGGGATTATATCTTCTATAAATTTCTTGTAAAATTCAGCTGTGAATTCATCAGGACCTGGACTTTTTTTTTTTGTCAGCAAGATTTTTATCCCATTTCGTATTCTGTTGATTGTTATTGGGTTATCGAGAGTTGTTATATCTTCTTGATTCAGTTTTGGTAATTTGTACCTTTCAAGGAATCTGTCCATTTCCTCTGTATCTTCTATTCTGTGAGAGTAAAGATTCTCAAAGTAGCTGTTGATAATCTGAATTTCCACTGGGTCTGTGGTGATTGCACCCTTTTCATTCCTTATTGCTTGTATTTGAATTTTTTCTTTCCTCTTTTTAATGAGGTTTGTTAGGGGTTTATTGATTTTATTTAGTCTTCCAAAGACCCAGCTTTTTGATTCTTTAATACTTTGAACTGTTTTCTTCATCTCAATTGAATTAATTTTTGATCTAATCTTTATGATTTCTTCCCATCTTTGGGCTTTGGGTTTGCTTTGCTCTTCCTTTTCTAGGGGGCTGAGATGCAGCATTAGGGTGTTTATTTGTTCCCATTCTGTTTTCCTAATGTGGGTGTTCATAGCTATAATTTTCCATCTGAGAACTGCTTTCATCACATCCCATAAATTCTGGTACATTGTGGTTGAATTTTCATTGAACTGTAGATATTGTTGAATTTCTTATTTAATTTCAACTGTTCCCCATTGATTTCTGAGTAGGGTGTTGTTTAATTTCCATGTATTTAATGGGTTTTTCTGGTTTCTTTTGTCGTTTAGTTCCAGCTTCATTGCACTGTGGTCTGATAATATGCATGAGATAATTTCTGTTTTCTTGGATATACTTAAGCATGACCTATGGACTAGTATGTGGTCTATTTTAGAAAATGACCAGTGTGCAGCTGAAAAATATGTGTATTCAGCTGTGGTTGGATAGAACACTCTGTATGTGTACACCAAGTTTATTTGTTCCAAGCTCTGGTTCAGTTCTGCTACTTCTTTGCTAATTTTTTGTCTGGTTAACCTATCTTTTTGAGATAAGGGTGTGTTAAGGTCTCCTGTTAAGATTGTGGTCTTGGATATTAGATTTTTCATGTCCATTAAGATATGTCATATATAGTTGGATGCTTCTGTGTTTGGTGCATAGATATTCATAAATATCTATGCACCAATGAATTTTTCCCCTAACAAGTATATAGTGGCCTTCTTTATTTCATTTGATCATTCTTGCTTTGAAATTGAGACTGGATAAGAACACTATTGCTACTCCTGCTTTTTTCCGAAGTGCTTCGGCATGTAGTAGTTTTTCCATCCTTTGACTTTTAGCCTATGAATGTATTTTTGAGTTAAGTGTGTTTCTTGCATACAGCATATTGTTGGTTTTTGTTTCTTAATCCAGTGTCAATCTATTTCTTTTAATTGGCAAATTGAGTCCATTTACATTGATGGTTATAACTGAGATGTGTTGACTTATGATGGACATATTATTTTCCTGCTGTTGTTTACTCCTTTTTTGTCCTGTGTTTAATTGTTTGCCCTATTTAGTGGGTTCCTTTTCTCATTCTTGGAGTTATGATCATTTTGGTCCCTCTGTAGAACATCTTTCAATAGTCTTTGTAAGGTTGGCTTTGTATTCATGAAATTTTTTAGTTGATTTTTGTCATGAAAGTATTTCTCTTCTCCATAAAACTTGAGAGTTTTTCAGGGTATAATAGTCTGGGCTGGAATTTGTTTTCATAGAGGACTTGAAGTACTCTGCTCCATGCTCTTCTTGCCTTCATGGTTTGTGAAAAGAAGTTGGCTGTAATTCTTATGGGTTTTCCTTTGAATGCAATCTGCTTATTTTCACTATTGGCTTTCAGTATATTATTCTTATGCTGGCTTTCTGGGATCTTGACTATTATATGTCTCAGTGTGTTTTCAGTTGGGTCGAAATTATTTGGTATTCTGTATGCTTCAGTTACCTGAATGTTAGATTGTTTTCCCATATTTGGGAAATTTTCTGCTATTATTTCTGCCTATATTCTTTTTATATCATTTGTATTAACTCCATCTTTTTCATTGATGCCTATTAGTCTTACATTGTTCATTTTGGCATCATCCTGCAGTTGACTGATTATTTTTTCCTGCATCCTAGTGGTTTTTAAAAGATCCTTTCTTACCTTTGCACTAGCTGCACCAACATCTTCAAGATCTGAAACTCTGTCTTCACTTTCACTCAAATGGTTTTGCAAGCTCGTAATTCAGATTTTAAGTTCCTCTATATTTCTTTGACTCTGTTTCATGCAATCTATTTCTTTCCTGTGTTGCTCATTCAAGAAATCCATTGTATTTCTAATCTCTATTTTTTTTTTTTTACCAATGTCTTCTTTAGAGGCAGTTATTAATTCTTTTATTGCAAAGTTGTTGTTTTTTTCAGATTGGGCTTCCTCTATACGTTTCCATATTTGATTCTTTACTTCAGATGCTATGAACTCAGTGATTTCTTTTTTTATTTCAGAAAGTAATTCTATTCTGGGTTCCTCTATACCTTTCTGCTGTTGTTTCTTTGCTTGTGACACTGTTAATTCATATATTTCAGCTGAGCTCATGCCTTCTGCACTTGTTCTAGGCTGGCATTGTGTTTCCCCCTTATGTTTCTGTATTAGATTCTTTATTTCAGATGATATGGATTCAGATATTTCTTTTTTTTTCAATAATTAATTCTGCTCTGCGTTCCTCTATAACTTTCCACTGTTTTTCTTCACTTCTAACGCTGTTAATTCCTTCATTTCATCTGAGCTAGTGTCTTCTGCACTCGTTATGGGTGGGTTCCATGCCTGAGATTGCATTTTGCTCCTTGTCTTTGTCATTTTGTATAACACTGACCTTTGACCTTTGTTGTAGAGCTTTGGTGCAGTTATAACCTTAGCACCTACTGAAATTCAGGCGCAGATATATTAAGTTTGAGTTTATCCCGCTATGCCTGGCCTGGGTGTAGCTGTTGTGTTCAGCTCCTTCCTGCTGCAGCCCTTAGAAGTTAATCTGCTGTGCTCCTCTGGGACAGCAGTGAACCTGTGGTGCCCCTCTGTTATGCCACTGGCCCAGGAGCACAGGGGAATGCAGAAGCTCTCCCACACACTAGCCAGGTCTGGGCTTGGGCTGGATCTGAGGGTCCCTAGAGCGTCGTTGTAGTTCTTACTCACTCGGTGGGCTTGGAAGCAGTGGCTTGGAGGGCTGAAGGGGTCCAGAAGGCATGGTGGAGAGTCCCACTCAAGCGGGTCCCTGAGTTTTGTTCTGGAAGTGTCCTTCAGGTGCAGAGAAGCTGGAAGTTCTCCCACACACTCACTGGGCTGGTTTGGGGCAGATCTGGGAGTCCTGAGAGTCGTAGTAGTACTCAGTCCTTCAGCAGGCTTGTGGGCGAGGACTCTGGGTTAGGCTGAAAGCACGTGCCTGATTTCTGCTTTTATTAAATTAAAAAGACATTTCCGTGCACTTGAGCTCAATACATTATTTAAATAATTCAGCATTGAAGAATGAGGCTGTGGTGATAGGGTGAAAATTCAAATAGGTCCTTATCTGTACACATGCATAAGTAAGACGTCCTAAAAACTTAATGCTATTGCACTTTTTCTGAGTTTTACTGGTTACCAGGGCCCCAGTATTAATTTAGAATTCTTTTGTTTTCTGCTAAATTAACAGGAGTCAACATGGTATATCTGCCAAGGAACTGAATAGTAAAAGGTAACATGAATTAAAGCCAGTTTCTTAAAATGATTTAAACAGACATGAGTCAGTCTACAACAGCCAATAATTAGCAATGCATGAATTTTGAAATGACCCCTTTTATTTTGAAGAACAGGGTCATAGGATTTGTGATCAGCCCAAATACAAATAAGGATCTACACTAAAGTAATAATATCCTGCTTCTGAGCAAAGGCACCTGCTTATTTAGCTCAAATTTAATTAGTTTTTCTAGTCCATAGTGAGGATGCTTACAGATTGAAACAAATAAGTGATCGCTTTGACAACACATATACTAAAAATTGGAATGATACAGAGAAGATTGCATGGCCCCTGTGCAAGGAAGACACGCAAATTCATGAAGCGCTCCATACTTTTAAAGTATATATATATATATATATATATATATATATATATATATATATATATGTGTGTGTGTGTGTGTGTGTGTGTGTGTGTGTGTGTGTGCAAGATAGTTATGATAGATATACAGCTATTTTCTCTTAGTTTATTGAGAAGAAAGGTTTGTACTACTATTGTTTAGACAAAGTATCATGCTTGCATCGTCTCCTCTAAATAATACAATGAAGACTAAAATATGCAATGCATTAATTATTATAACTTCCCTACTAACCTGTTTTGAAGCTTCATTGCTATTTTTTCACATTAAAATACTTTTAAAAATAAAAAAGAAACACAAAAAATAGAAAATCAATCTGTAATAGCTTCCTCCTAATGTAACATGGCACCAAAATAACCAACTTATAAGGGAGAAAGTTGATTTTGGCTGATAGTTTCAGAGGTTTAAGCCTATGGTTGTTCCCACCATCTTTGTGTTCTGTGGTGAGGCAAAAATTATGACAAAGCACATGTCCTGGAGATATGAGAAATATGCCTTTTTGGAAGCATAGAAATGAAGAGAGAGAGACAAGAGTCTAATTATCCTCTTTGAGGCTCAGGTCTTAGAGGTTTCACTCCTTCCTACTAGGCTTCAGTCTTGCATCCCAAGAGAGAGACAGAGACAGAGACACACAGAGACAGACACAGACAAAGAGAAAAAGACACACAAATACAGAGACACACACGCACAGAATTTTTTTGTGTGTTGTGTCCAGTTTGCTAGGATTAGAGTGGTGTCAATCCAGTCAGTGGACTGATCCAGGAATCACTCACCCTTAATCCCAGCACCCTTAGTCCAAGCATTGCAGTGACAATCAATCACATACTCCGGAATCGGCCCCATCTGAAAGGACTTTATGAATGCTTAGGATTTTTGTTGTGTGGGAATCTTTTAGACACAAACAACAACACAACAAAAGTTAAAAGGATAAATATTATTTTAGCGATTGTGTTCTGTAGCAAAATATTTTATATCATCAGATTACTAAGAGAGATATAGAGATATGGCAAATTATCTACTCTCCAACTGAACTTCATTTTGCTACATGTAAATTTTTATTTATTAAGTCTTATTATACCAATACTTCTTAAGCACTAGAACAAGTGGCCATCTAAAATCTACATGGTGGACTGCTAAGCAGCAAAGATAAAGCCGCTCTGAGAGTTTTCATCCAGATACTGGAATATAGTAACATAAGGAAGACAAGAAGGAGGGAAGTAGATCCCCTGGACCCAGGAAGTATCTAAAGCACAAATTGAAGCCCACAGAGAGAATGAAGGGTGAAACTTCAACAAAGAAGGAAGTATCTTTCTCCTTGAGACAGGACTCCCTACGCCAGATGAGTGGTTCGTTTGTGGACACACAATGGCTGCTGGTGACCTCAGAGGCTTCAACAGAGAGATTCAGCAGTGGAGGAAAGCAGTGGACAGGAGGGACTGAATTATCTGGCAATGAGCACTGAGGCTTAGCAGTTCTTTGCAAGACAGCAGTTGGCCAGGAGCCATCCTGGAGAGGGCCTGATTGAGCTCAGAACTCGGAACCGCTGAGTAAGCTCCATCCAGCTCCATGCTGGGCTCAGGACCAAGGACAGTGCATGATGCCTACAGGCTGAATGAATCTGGTCTCAGCCACAAGGTGCAGAATGACTGCAGTTACTCACTACTCTATCAAAAAACTACTGATGGCTTGCTGGGTTAGATCAACATGAATCAGGACTTTGCTTCTTCTAATTGTCTACCAGTGAGAGCAGAGACAACCCTGGAAGTGCACTTTTTTTTCTTTCTCTCCTTGTTTTGTTGTTGTGGTGGTAGTTTTTTTTTTTGTGGGGGGGGCATAGGGAGTCTTGTTACTTTCTTCTTCACTGTTTGATCCTTTTTCTGGTAATGTGGTTTCTAGCTACTTTGTGATTCCATTCCATTCCATTCCATTCCATTCCATTCCATTCCATTCCATTCCATTCCATTCCATTCCATTCCATTCCATTCCATTCCATTCTGTTTGTTCTGTTGTTCTGTTTTACTCTTCCTTCTCTCCTTCCCTCTAGTCTTCTGCACCAGATTCCCAAAGTTAGTGTGATCCCCCTTTTTCCTCCAGTTTTACTTCTAATCTCTTCCTCTTCTTCCACTTTTCTATTTTCTCCTAACCCATTTTGAATTTTAATCCCTAAGGGAATAATTAACAAGTTAAGGACTTCTATGCTGCATATCATTTTCTGGTTTGATTTAAATTTTGTTATATAACCACACATCTAGTTCACACAGTAAAGGGTGGCAAATTAATGGCTAGCCCAGTTGTCATTTCTAGGCTATGTTTGACAATACTGTTATTGATGATAGTACAATAACAGCTAAAAGTGACATCATTATTCTGAACAGCTATTCTTCCTGGTATTCCAAGACTGAAATTGACTAAGGGTCATAGAAAATTCTCAGTGCCAAGGAGCCACAGACTGGGCCAAATGGCCAACAACTTCTCATCCCTGACAAATTGAAAAGGTAGGATCTTGCAACTGACTCAAAACACTCTAAACCAAAGATCATCACAACTGTAAGATACCTCAAGTAAAATATAATTTATTAGGGATGATAAATCCTAGCAATAAAGCAACATATCATAAACAATTTAAAGCATAACTCTAGAAATTAAACTTTAAAAAAATGAGAAGATACTTAAACAAGATGCAACAGCAGACATCCAGTTCAGCAAAGCTAAACCCAGGGGACAATGAAGTGGAATTTTCATCTGAAAGCCCACTGATTTTGCCTCTCTGAAGTGGTAACAACAAAGCAATTGAATGAGGCTGTAGAAAAAAGTCAAATCAGAAATAATTCAATAGATAAAAGAAATGAAATGAAAACCATGGCTAGTGATTCTACAGAAGATACAGACAAGAAAAAGATGAGCCTAAGAAATTATGGAATCCATGAATCATCAACATAAGAAAGAAATGGAATCCATAAAGGAGATTCAAGAAGCTATCCAGGAGAACAAGAGTTCCACCAAAAGTATTTGCAGCAGATTTAGCCAACATGAGGATATGATCTCTGATATAGAAGACAGGCTTGTCATTAGGGATCATGAAAAGAAACATTTCTTTAAAGTAGCAATGGACCACAAGATCAGTGCAGGAGCTGCTAGATGAGGAAAAAAACTCAGCAACATAAGATTGATTAGAGGAAATGAAAAAGCATGAGGCAACAGAAATGATATCATTCTCCACAGTTGTCATGGTAGCAAACTTACCTACTATAGGAAAAAGAAAGATATACAGTTAAGTAAAGCATATAGATCTCTAATTGGTCACAATCAAAAATCTACAGCTAGGCATATCATAGTCAGGATTCCAGAAATTCACATAAGAGTAGAATCTTAGAAACTGGTATGGAAAAGAAACAAACAACCTATAAAGGAAAACCCATCAGAATCACAGCTGACTTCTCAGCACAAACCCTGAAGTCACAGAGAGTTTTGAATGAAGTATTTCAAGTTCAAAGGAAAACAACCTTCAACCTAGATTGATTTGCCCCACAAAACTATCTTTCAAAACTAATGGAGAAATAAGATATTTTCAAGACAAAGAACAGCTGACGAAATTTGTGACCCGCACACCAGCACTCCAAAACATTTTCTTTTCTTTTTTTTTTTTCTTGTGGCCAGCTAAGCCCACAGGGAGGATCAAACCATGATCCCTGCTCTTGCCTAAGCTTGCCTAAATAGATGCTTTAGACCAATGAGCTCTCTCATCGGCCCCCAAAACATTTTTCAATGACATTCCACAAAGAGCTAATCGAGATTACAACTCCATGAACTACAACTGAAAGAATCCACCAGGCCACCCAATTAAACAGAGTGAAGGAATAAAAGATGGTGAGTCAATCACAGCAAAATAACATGACAACGATAACTCAAAACACATCAATTACAATAATCAGTGCTAGTGGTCTCAACTCACCAATCAAAAGACATAGAAGATGCATGATCCAACAATAACCTGCATAAAAAAAGCACGTTTCATTCCAAAAGAAATCCATACACTGAAATTCAAAGGGTGGAACACAATACTCTGTGCAACAGAAACCTAGAAAAAAGTAGAGGTAGCTATTTGTACACGAAGTTAATTTCAAGCTAGGAACAATTAAGAGGCAGAAGGAAGGTTACTATGTCCTTATTAAGGGAAAAATCCAAGAGGAAGAGATAACAATCATAAATATCTATATGGAACAAATGCCAGTGAATTAAACTGTTTAAAAAATATGATTGAGCATGAAAAGTCAAATAAACACTAACATAATTATGTTAGAGACCTCAATACCCCACTATTGCAAAAACACAAATAAACTAGACAAAAATATGAACAATGCAATATTAGAACTGAATCACATTTTTCAACAAAAAAATGTACTTAATAGATGTCTACAGTGTCCCAATCCATAACACCAGAATATGCATTCTTCTCTGCTGTACATAGGATGCTCCCCAAGAGACCACACACAAGCTCACAAAACATGCTTAAGTAAATGCAAAACAATTGAAATTATTTCATGCATATTGTCAGACCATAGTGCAATTAAATTGAAAATCAATGGAGAAAGAAGACAAAATAATTTCATAAACACATGGAAATTAACTAATATTCTCAAAACAACCAATGGGTCACAAATGAAATTATAAAAGAACTTAGGCAGTTTCTAAAGTTAAATGATAATGACAATATAACATACCAGAATTTATGGGACACAATGAAAGCAGTCCTAAAAGGGAAATTTATACCAGTGAATACTCATATCAGAAAACAGAGCAAGTGCAAATGAACAACCTAACTGTGAAACTCAAGCTTCTAGAAAAAGAAGAACAGGTTGATTTTTTTACGATAGCCATTTTTTCTGGGGTAGGATGGCATCTCAATGTTGTTTTAACTTGCGTTTCTGGTCAGTGAGGTGGAGCATTTTTTCATCTATTTATTTGCCTCTTGTATTTCTTCCTCTGAGAAGAGTGTTTTCTTTTCAGATGCCCATTTTTAGATTAGACCCTTAAATTTTGGAGCTGTAATGCTTTTTAGTCCTTTATATATTCTGGATAGAAAACATTTATCTGAGTGATTATCAGTTAAGATTTTTTCCAAATTTATGGGTTATCTTTTCACTCTGTTGATTTCTTTTTATGTGTAGAAATGTCTCAATAAGAAGAGGTCCCAGTTATTTACTCTTTCAAGTGTTTCCCATGCAGTTTGATTTTTGTTTATGAAATGTTGCTCGACCCTATCTTCAAGATTTTCACATACTTTCTCTTCCACTAGACTTAGAGTTTCTGTTTTAACATTTAGATCTTTAATCCATCTCGACTTTAGTTTAGTGCTTGGTGATAGACCCGAGTCTAGTTTTAGTCTTTGGCATGTAGAGAGACAGTTTTCTCAGCAACTTGAGGCTGTACTCATAAGTGAAATAAACCAGACCCAGGTAGGTAAATACTGTATTGTTGCCCTAGTGTAAGAATTCAAAAGAGGAAATAAAAAACTGAAAGATATGACAGACATAGTTAAATGGAAAGAAACAAAACTTAAGAATTTAACCACAGAGAGAGAAAGGAGAAAAGTTAGGAAATATGGTAAGGGCAAAACCATACATGCATATTTATAAAATGGATAGGGAAATAGTCCTAAGAATTACCATCTGGTAGGGGCCAGGGAGATGGCTCAGTAGAATGAGCACTTCCCTGACAGACACAAGGGCCTGAGTTCAATCTCCAGTTCCACCAAAAAAAAAAAGAAAAAAAAAAGAAAGAAAAGAAAAAAAAAGAATTTCTATCAGGTGTTTGAAAAGAGCAGATAATGGGCAGAATACCTACTGGGACTAATTCTATCCATTGATATCTGTGAACTAAACAACTACATCGAGGACAATAATATGTCATACCAAAACAATGCTTGAAATATTTGTCATTTTGGTCTTCTAAATGTGTACTCTTTCTAATGTCATATCAATTATTACTATACTCTCTTTAATTTTTTAAAAAGTTAATAAAAGAAAATGAGAGACAAGGACAAAAACTTGAGATTTTTGGAAGCATGTGGTAATATTCAATCATATATCCCATTTTCTGTAAGTATATCTGTTAATCTGAGAAACAGATTTAACACTGAAAATAGATGATATATACATCACTGTTGGTAAGATATTCTTGTTTTGAAAATCTGTAACATGTATATTGTATGTTACTCTGTTTCTGTCTTTGCTTTTGTTTTTCTTGCTCTTCCTTGTACTCATCAAAATAAAAGAAAATTATATTTTAAAAAAGAAGAGGAGGCTAAATCAAAAGGTCAGCCCATGTGAAGAAGAAAATTATAAAAGTCAGAGCAGAAAATAACACATTGGAAACAAAAATGTACAAACCATCGATGAATCAGAGAGTTGGTTCTCTGAAGGATTAAATAAAATCCAACCTTATCATAAAAGGAAAAAATGAGTGAAATTACGAATAAGAAGGGTGAAATCACAACAGTCATTGCAGAAACCAAGAGCATCATCTACACCTACCTTAAAATTTTGTATCATAATAAGATGAAAAATGTAGAGGAAATGGACAGATTTCCCATTATATACGAATTATCAAAGCTGAATAAAGAAGATACAAAGAACCTAAATAAACCAATACCAATCAGTGAAATCAAAGATGTAATTAAATGCAACAAAGAAAAGCCATGGCTCTAATGGATTCACTGCTGAATTCTACAAAAAATATAAATGTGACCCAGCACCACTGCTTTTCAAAATGTTTAATAAATTTCAAAAGGAAAAAATATTCCCAAATTAATTCCTAAAATCAAGTGTTACCCTAATATCCAAAACAGAGAAGTACCAAATTAAAAAAAAAAAAGAAAATTACAGGCCAATCTCTATAATAAACGTAGATGCAAAAAGTCCTCAGTAAGATACTGGCAAATGCAATACAGCAAGTCATCAAGAAGATTATAAATCATGATCAAGTGAGATTAATTCCAAGGATAAAAAGATGGTTCAACATATGTAAGTCAATAAATATATACCACTCTAAGAGAGTCAAGAACAAAAATCATATTATCATCTTAAGAGATACAGAAAGCTTTTGGCAAAGTCCAGAACCCATTCATAATAAAAACCCTAAAGAAAATCAAAATAGATGGCCTTTATCTCAATCTGATAAAGGCCATCTACAACACACCAGCAGCCAACATCAAACTAAATGGAAAAAAAAAAAAAACCGAAAGGCTTTCTTTCTAAAATTAAGAACGTGAAAAAGGTGTCCACTGTCTTCACCCTTATTTTACATAATTCTGGAAAATTTAGCCAGAGCAAATAAATTTGAAATGGATCAAAAATCTCAATACTGAGCCGGCAAGATATCTCAGCAAACTATGTTCCTGCTTAGACAAGCACAGGGACCAGGGTTCAGTTCCTGACACCACGTGCTGCACCAGCAGTGCCCTTAGGAATGCGGAAATAGGAGGATTGCTACGAGTCTGAGCTGCGTGGTGAGAACCTGTACCAAACACATTTGAAAGAACCTATATCTTAAAATAGAAACTTTAAATCTGCTGGAAGACTGAATAGGAAAAACTCTTGAGGAAATTGTTACAGGCAAAGGCTTTAAGAATAAAACCTCAGGCACAAAGGAGTTATCACAGAGAATCAATAAGTAGGATCTCATTAAAAGCTTTTGCAGAGAGAAAAAAATATGCCAACAGAGTAAAAAGACGACCCACAATCTGGGAAAAAAATGTTTACCAGTTGTTCCTCAGATAAAGAATTATTATTGAGAACACATAAAGAACGCAAAAAAATCAGACACCCGAATTTAAAACAGTGATCTGTGATGAGTATGATTTGCAAAAATGTTAAACAGCACTGGTCATTCAAGAGATGTAAATTAAAACAACACTCAGATTCCATCTCACGCCAGAAAGAAGGACTATCGTCACGAAATCAACCAACAGCAAATATTGGTGGGGCTGTGAGGGAAAGAAACCTGTCTCCATGGTTAGTGTGTGTGTAGGCTCTTGCAAGCCCTGTGGAAACTGGTGTAGAGATTCCTCAAAAAACGAGGATAGGAGGTCACGTTTGACCCAGCCATCCTCCTCCTAGCCATCTTTCTAGAAGAAATAAAACGTCATACCATTGTGATGTATGTGCATACGCATTTGTAGCAGCACAACTTATAATAGCTAGGAGATAGAAACAACCCTAATACAATCAACCAAGGAATGGATGAAAGAGATGTGGTATTTTATACAAATGAGTACTACTTAGCCATAACAAAGGATAAACCTGAGACTTTTATATAAACTTGAGACCAACCAGATGCATGTTTGTAAGTATCATAATGTCTCCCTAGTATGAGAAACTGAAAGGGTAAATAAGATCCAAAATGTATAACATATACTGTAATGTGGGAAGAAACCTCAAAAGGAAAGAAAATCTGAGATGGGGGAATGGAGAAAAAAGAGAAGTGAAAAAAAAATATATATATATGTGATATATATATCAGCTAAAATAGTTATACTAGTAATTTCTCTTAGTACACTGAAAAGAATAGCGTGTCCTAATATTATTTGAACAATGTACCCTCCTATTAACTTGTTTTGAAATTTTGTTTAATTTTTTCTCTTTAAAATAAGAAAAAAGGCCTAGCCAAATAGCTCAGTAGATTGAAACACCTGCTTAAGCAGACACCCCTGCACAGTTGGAAAAAATTAAATGTAAAGGTTCTAGGCCAATATGGTTCTTGATTTCTGTACATTGCCTACTCAACAAGGTAAACTGGAATAACTTCTTCAAAGGTGGATAGCAATAAGTGCTTCCCTGGCAGATGCAAGGGTATGAGTTCAAACTCCGGTCCCCCCCCCCCAAAAAAAGTGGACAGCACAGTTAAAATTTCCTAAAATTCAAATTATATTTATATGTATGTCATTTATATTTTCATTATTTATATTTAGATTATTTATATTAACATTTAATACAAAAAGGCCAATAATAGCAGTCTATCATGCACCAATAGCATCAACAGCTTTTCCAGGTTCTGTAGTAATCTAAACAGAATTACAGACATCCAACACATTCCATCACAAAAAGAAGGAAGAAAAAATTATCCACAATACAGCTAAGCTCTGTTACTGCTGTGGAACCTGCATCTTGTTTTTTATTAGATTCTCCATCATCATCATCTGGAAAGAGAACATTCTAGAATGACATCATTAAAAACAGTTCTGATAAAGTACAGTCACTACTATCTATCACAAAGTAGGTACAAGATTGTAGATTTACAGAAGTATGTTAAGGTACTGTCCTACAGCAATAATATTAAAGGCTACAATTAAGAAGGCCTTATTTCAGGCCTGATTTCACTTTCCCAGCAGTAGGCCCAAAGCATGTGACACCACTCTATAAAACAACGTACTTTTTAGATAGCCAACTCTTACATCTCTAATTTATTCCATTTTAAATGAGTTTTATATCACTTAGCTGTTCTGGAATTTTATTGTAGGCCCTGTTTCTCCAGATCCTCTTTAGTCAAAAGGCATCTGAACAGGAAAGACTTTTGATAGAATATTCAGGACAATGGGTCCTGCCAACTCTGGATATCAAATATCAGGTGAACTACAGGCATTAAAGAGCTCAAAATAATTGGTGAACCTAGGACCTGCAAATTTTAAATATGACTCCATTTCTCCTTTCCTTGTGCTTCCCTCAGCAGATAATCTAACCTCTGTCTTCTGTTTTTATCATTTATTGAATTAAGAGTGATAGAGCAGTGTGCTTGTCAGATTGCCATGGTATGACAGGGAAGTGTCTGAAACTAGTAAAAAGTGTTGTGTCTGCCTCCTCAGCAAAATGAAACAGGCCCCTATTGTGTTTTAAGAGTAAACTCAGTTGCCTGATTTATGCTGTCACATGTTTGCAAAGAGGGTAAATTGATTTTCACTCAAAAAAAAAAAAAAAAGAGAAAAGACTGAAAAGCCAAAGTACTTGCCAAACCCTAAATCACTAACCTGTCTGGAAAAACTCTCCCAAGCCTGTGGAATCTAAGGGACTTTCAATGTTTAAATCAGACACTTGGAGAAACAAGCATAGCCAAAATCATTGTGCAGAAACAAACTAATTGTAAAGTTGTTTAAGCCAACAGTTCTTAGTATGATGCAGTGGTCAATTTTTCTCCAAGTTGATACAACTGAAGAGATTTCACACTCATTTAGCTGAAGAAAACTGATTTCTCAAGGCAGATCAGCAGGATTCACATGGTCTCCTGTTCTTTGGGGAGGGTGTTGGGTAGCTCTTAAGCTGTATGGATAACTTGGAATAGATCTGGAAGTTTCAGAGAGTTGGGGAAAAGTTCACTAAATAGGTGACTAGCCATTTCTCTGCATTTCACCATGATGTCTAAGAATGTAATTCCTCCTTTGGACACTCTGGGTTTAAAGTTCAGGTCCACTGCTTCATATTCTGTATTTACTTTCTTAATATGTCAAATAGCAATGATAATTTTTCTTGCTTCTTGGGTTTGCTGTCAGCATTGGGAAAAGTCATCCCTCCAGAGAGATGAATGTGGTTTGTTCAGTGTGTGCTGCTACCAACGTCCACTAAATCATTTCATTCTCATGGTGAAATGGAAATATGTTTCAAAACCTTACAAGGACTTTTCTAGAGAGACCTGTTGTCTAGGTCTGTTGGGGACTAGGTCCTGGTCTGGTTTGGTTTGGTTTAGTTTAGATTGGTCTGTTTTCATTTTTTTTTAATTATGTGGAATATTCAATGTGCAAAGAAAGAGAATTCCTGGGGAACTAGGACAGCTGATCACTCCTAAAGAATCTAAATTCATAGGAGGCAGAATTGTGCCAAAGACAGAGACCCTGAATCAGAATCAAAACCAAATGTGTGCTTTTTATTTGAGTCTGCCATAGATTGTTGGCCCTGATCAGCAAAGAGTCCAGTCTGCACCTTCATCTATTCATTCAACAAGTGAACGGACCAAAACAGGAACTGGGTGCTGTTCCAAACTTTTATGGAGGATTTATTTTATGCACAACACACTTGGAATAAATGTGTGAATTCATCATGTGAGATAAAGTGTGACTGATGTTCCACTAGAGTTAAGTACGTGATCTAGTATTTGGAAAAATGTAGTTTATTTCAGAGCTTGTGGTGTTATTAATATACTGTAAATATACAATATGTGTGAAATACGTAGTGTGGGGGGGTACATGCACGTGCACTATAGAAACCAGGGCCATGGAGATGCAGGCACTTTCCTTCTCACTGTGCTCCGTCATGATCCCTCTACATGTCTCATCACCTTTGAGTCCACCATATCTATCACCTTATCTGTGAAATAGCAGTCACCCTGAAAACATTCCCTAAGTAAATTAAAAGTGTGATTTTGCAACATAGTGTCACACCACCATCAATTATGTCTTATCAAAAGATATGTTAAGTTTTATAAGGCTGAAATATATCTAAATAAATATATTGTCTGGAAACATATATACATACATGAATCCATACATCCATCTATCTATCTATCTATCATCTATCTTTCTATCATCTATCTATCTATCATCTACCTATCTATCTATCATCTATCTTTCTATCTTCTATCTATCTATCATCTATCTATCTATCATCTATCTATCTATCTATCTATCTATCTATCTATCATCTATCTACCTGTCATCTACCTATCTATCTATCATCTATCATCTTTCTATCATCTACCTATCTATCATCTATCTTTCTATCATCTATCATCTTTCTATCATCTACCTATCTATCATCTATCTTTCTATCATCTATCTATCTATCATCTATCTATCATCTATCTATCTATCATCTATCTATCTATCATCTATCTTTCTGTCATCTATCTATCATCTATCATCTATCTATTTATCTTTCTTTCTATCATGTATCTATTTATCATCTACTTATCTATCTATCATCTATCTATCATCTATTTATCTATCTATCATCTATCTATCTATCTATCATCTACCTATCTATCTATCGTCTATCTATCTATCTATCCATCCTGTGTATGAGCTAAATATAATGATTTGAAGGCTACCAATATAAAGAAGGTGGTAAAGATAATTTCTATTTTCCTCAGGAGACATTTATATAGAGAATAATAGGGTTTTTAAAAAAATGGCATTATATTACACAAATTTTTGAAAAGTACTTAAACTTTTCGAAGAAATGAGTTCAGGTGAAACAAAAAAGTATTTGATATAAAGAAATGTTTTATAGGGAAGTTCTGGCTCTTCAAACCTTTTTCTTGCCATAGTACTGGGCTTCTACACCTTCACTCCTCTTTTTGTTGGAATTGGAATTGGAAAGCAATCTTGCCTCAGTGTTTTCACTCAGGGTAGAAGTGTCAGTGAAGACACCCTGACAAACATTAACTAAGGGACAAGCACTATTTACCCTGGACAAATTAGTATGCTTTTGCAGACAATTAAGTCTTGAATAGAGTAATGTTAATACAAGAAATCACCTCAGCTGACTTGAGAGAATATAGAAAATTCTCTCTATAAATTCTCCACTAAGTCCCCTAACATAGTTCCCCTAACACTAGAAAAACAGGACAGGTTCTCCCCCTCCTTCTTGTCTCTTCTTCCCTCTTCTTTGTCCTCCTCCTCCTGCTTCACCTTCACCCCTTCACCTATCCTTTTTCATCCTCATCCTCTTTCTCCTGCATCTAATACCCTTCCTTCACCTTCTCTTCTTCCTTTTTAATAGCCTACTCTGTCATTTTCCTTTTAATATATTCAATTTATCTTATTTTAATGAACTAATATAGTTATTATTTTTAATAAGAACATAAAATTTAAGCAAATTATAGCTATTGTATTTGAAATTGTAGGCACATTGTAAAGATTTTATATTTTGTCTTTAAATAGATTTGATTCCTTCCTTTCTTAGCAGCTGAAATCTACCTTCCATTTTTCTCTCTCCCCTTTACTTTTAATTGAGCTATTATTTTCTATTTTCATGGTATATAGCTAATTTTTGTGTTTGTGTCTAGATATTTCCCAAAAATTTTATGCAGTCATGGAAGGCATGCTCTTTAGAGGTGGCTGAATCTAGAGGTTGTGATTGATTCATAGTTCAGTTTTGGGATTGAAGATGTGAGTTCTACACTCTCCCTAGCACAGGTATCCTGAAGACAATCTATGGGACAGAAAGAGATTTGCACTTGTCCTTTCTTAATGATTTTTCTGTCTTCTGCTGCCAGCTGATGATGGCCTGTATCCTCCTGGAGCTGTCAGTTAAATAAACCTTTCTTTCTTTAACCTTGGGTGGCAGGCATTTTGGCTCAGCAACAAGAGAAAATTAACCAAGTCAGAATTTGTCACCAGTTCTGTTGTTGCTGTGTCTATACCTTGCCATGTTGTAGTTTGGAAATGTTGAGAGATACCAGCTGAAAAAGTATCACCTCAGTGCCTTAGGCTTTACTGTTTGGGAGATTCTCAGCAGTGTTCAGAAGACCAAAAAGCCAGTAAAGATCAGAACCAGGAGGTTTCTTCTGGAAAAAAAAGACTGCATGAGCTACTGGACTCCAGATGATGTGTGTTGTGCCTAAGCAGAAAGCTTAGCTGCATTTTGTTTGTGTCCAGAAGCTTTGCCTGAGATGGGGATTAAAATAATCATGTAGATGAGATTTACAAGCAGTTGAATGTTGAGTTCATGGCATTGGGGGCTTTAGCCAGGTCTATGTTGAGAATCAAAAGCAAAGAATATGGTGGAATGATTTCAAATGTTGGGAGTTTGGCCAGAAAGGAAGCTACAGTGAAGTCGTGGACTGTAAGGACAGAGAAGAGATTTTGATTGCTGAGAAAAGAAAAAAAGAGTAGAAAAGATAGCCTGAGGAATCATAAGACTCAGGAGAACTCCGCCCTTTGCAGCCTCAAAATTACAAAAGTGAAAGACCTTGCTTTGGTAAGATAACCCCAGAACACCGTGCTCTGGAACGGCAGTGGCCAGAGGCAGCACAATTGGTGTTGGAAGAATTTACTGCTGGATGGCATTGTTTTCTGTGTGGAGTAAGGCAGAAGAAGCAGGGGACTGATAGCCCAAGACTGTCCTGTGATTTAGCCACACTAGTTTACTACATCATTTTCTCCTTCTCCTTCTCCTTCTCCTTCTCCTTCTTTCTCCTTCTCCTTCTCCTTCTCCTTCTCCTTCTCCTTCTCCTTCTCCTTCTCCTTCTCCTTCTCCTTCTCCTCCTCCTCCTCCTTCTCCTCTTTCACCTCCTCCTTTTCCTCCTCCTCCTTCTAGATTCCAACTATGTTGAGAATTCATCTGGAAGTCACCCAGATCCTGCCACCCACTGGCAGCTGGATGGGCTGACCTTTTTTATTATATCCTTTATCTATGTTTTGCTTGGCCTATGCTCTCATTTCAGGCTAATTTTAGTTTTGGGGTGTATATCCCTCCCCTTTCTTCCAGTATCTCTGTTTTAGTTGAATATCTTTGAGTAGCTCTGAATGAGGCACCTCCTCTATTCAGCCATCTTGTCTCTCTCACTTCCTTTGTAAAAGAAATTGCCAAGTAATCATTTATGAGTTATCACATATCAGTCCCTCAAAGGAGCTCTCAGCCTACTACTTGATTTCTCATTTCCCTCCATATTCTGACACGCTTAGTGCAAATTCCTCTCTGGTGTCTTCAGACCAGTCTAGGTGTTTCCCATTTTACTTGGTTTGTGCATTCTTTTCACAGTTAATGTCATTTCCCACATCTAGTTGTATTATTTCTTCTCCAACCATTCCTTTTTCAGATTAGTCAGCAAAAATGATCATTCATTATTTCTATGCATAAGCCTATAACTTATACATTTCAATTAATTATTTTTATTATGTATTGTTAGTTATGCATTTCTTTTCAGTACTGTCCTAGAAGTTACTACAATATATATACTACTATAGATATATTGGCTTACATAAGCCAATTCAAATTACTGCTTTTACCACTTTTTACTGTATTTATAGAATTTCGAACTTTTGTGTATTTAGCTTCTACTATCTTCTCTATTCACTCTTTTAGTGGTTACTTTGCTGAGCAAAAGCTTTTTAATTTTCTGTAATCCCAGTTGTTGAGTCTTTATAGCATTTCCCAGGTAATATAATTTTGTGCATAAAGGCTTGCCTATTCCTATGCCTTCAAGAGTTTTTACCTATTTCTATCTTTATCAGAATGTTTCTTTTGTAATATTAGGTCTTCAATCCAGTTTTGATTTTAGTTTAGTGCATGGTGAGAAATGTGGACCTAGTTCAATCTCCAGCATGTGGAAACCAGTTTTCCCAGCACCATTTGATAAAAGGGCTAACTTTCTTCCTGTGAAGGGGTTTTACTACTTTGTCAAAGGTGATGTAGCTGAGTGTGCTTGGCTGGGTTTTTTCACTTAATGAGTCTGTCCCATTGATCCTCGTATCTGTGTTTTTTTTTTTTTCTCCCATGACCTTGCTGTTTTTAACACTGTAGTTTTGCAGTATAACTTGAAATCAAGGATTATGCTTGCCCTTGTTGCCAAGAATTGCCTTTGTTACATTAGGTTCCTTTGGATCCACATAAATCTTAAGAGTTTTCTTCTCTAGTTCTGTGGTGAATGCTATCGGTATTTTGATTGGGATTGAATAATTTTTTGTAACTATTTTTGGAGAGTAGTCATTTTCCCCATAATTGTTTTGCTTACCCAGCAGAAGAGGATATTTTCTTTTTCTCTGATCTCCTCTTAAGTCTTCTTTTTCAGCATACTGCAGCTTGAGGAATAATGGCATTAGATCTTCTCTAAAGCTCGACAGAATTCAGCAGTGAATGCATCAAGACCTGGAATTTTCTTGGTTGTCAGCTTTCTTTTATTATCTCTTCAATTTTGTTGACTAATATTGGATTATATTTTTTTCTATTTTTAGGGAAGGGTTTGCAGGATGTTCAGGGTCTCACTGCTAGGCTGGACTCATAATGATCCACCTATTTACAGCCTCCCATGTTCAGGGATTATAGGCATGCATCACCATGCTCTCTCAATTGCTCTTTCAGGGCACCCTGGAGGCAGGGCTGGCATGTCACACCCAGGAATCAAACCCCTGACCCCTGCACCTGCTTGCAGGCACTTTAGTTTTCTGAGCTATTTGGTCGGTCCTCAATATTAGACGATTTAGATTTTTTTTTCTTGTACCCCTTAGCATGGATAAAGTGAAAAACATAGACAATAATCCCTATTGGAAAAATGTGCAGAACTGGAAGCCTTATGTAAGTTGGAGAAAGATAAATAATGGAGCTACTTTGGAAAATGGCCATGAATGTAAAATTTATTGCAGAATTTTTAATGATTATTATTCTGTTGAGTTCAGTTTGAACATCATCTGTTTCTCTATGTCCAAGTCTTAGATTCTATCTATGTTCTGCCCTGTTCATTCTGATCCACTAAAAAGTATTGCACTCTAAATTTCACATATTATAATGTTCAGTTCTAGACTGTTCATTCAGTGGTGTTCATAAGTGTTAAAATGTGAAAAACTTTCTCCACACTTTAATGTATTTGTTGGTTTTTGCTTCCTTTCTTGAACATAATAATCATAAGGGTTTGCTACTTTTAATAAGTTACAAGTAAGTAAGTTATTAGTCAGTGCCTGATTTCCTCCTAGTAATTCTATTGTGTTTTGTTTTACCCCCCCTGGGGGCAGGGCTGGTGTGGTATGTGGTGCTGGGGATCAAATCACAGCTCCTGAAGTTGCCTAAGCTTGCCTAAGCAGGTGCTTTAGACAGCTGAGCTATTTTGTTGACCCCCTCCATTGTTATTATATTGCTTTCTTTTTTATGTTTAATAATTTTCTATTCATTTTAAAAATAGTATATAAAACACCCCAGAAATAACTATTTTGTTTTAGTGATACTTTCCTTTCTGTTTCTTTTTCCTTTCAAACAAATAAGATGAGTAACCGATTACCTCAATCCGGGACTCAGTTGGATCTAGCAACATCCCAGTTTCAGTAAGACTTAATCTATCTTTGTTTTCCTCTTGTTTTTAAGAGCGTGGCTTTACTGAGTTTTTAAGTTAGCGCCTGATGGTTCTTTGTCTCATTAGGTCTAAAATACTTCTAGAAAAACTCTCCAGCATTCCTCTCTCTCTCTTTCTCTCTGCAACTTCAAAATCTGGCAAGTGTTTTGAGGAGAAAAAGGCCATGGTTTGATGTATGTCCTTTCTCCCACTGGACTTTGTTTCTGAAGCACAGTGAGACCGTGCATCATATTGTGTCCAAGCCCCAATGATCACGGGTCCAGCTGTTCATCCTCATGTATTTCGTAAAAGGAACTGGTAGGAAATGTGGGCTCAGTAGTTCTCAAACAATCATTATGGGTTTTTTTTCTTCAATTAAGATGCTCAGTTAATGAATCTAAATTTGAGAACTACTGTATTCCCTGTCTCTGCTATATATTATACTTCATAGTAGCATGTAAAGGATCTAAAAAGAACTATAGTAGAGGAACAATTCATCAGATGTTTTCCCATTCCTTTTTATCTTGGAGAACATTTTTAGATGATTTGTGTTAGCTTCCTACTAAACGAACGCTGGACAAGATCATTAGAGGGGTGATACTTTCTGGACCGTGCAGCAATGTCTATGACCTAATATGTTAGTACAGAACATATGTGTATAGATTTATTTGTCCAAACTTCACTCAATTTAAAATGATTTACAGGGAATTACATAATTCAATGTTATAGTGCTAAACAAAAATGAAATGATTGAAAGGCAAAAAGAAGAGGTGTTAGGAATATTAAGTGAGGGGTGAAGCATAAAGCACATGCTAAAGTGAATAGCACGTGTCTTGACTAGTGGACAATAAATTTCAGTCAAGGTTCTGCTAGTTGGAGTAGAAAAAAATGAGACAAAGCCCTTCTAGAATGTTGCTTTCATTATCATTTGTTTTTAATATTCACAATTAGTTGTATTTTCACATACCTTAATAGATTCTTTATAATGATCTAACAAGGGAGAATTTATCAATATGCCTTTTATATATAGGGACATTAAAACTTAAGAAAATAAATAATTTAATCCAAGTAGCACAGTTACCAAATGGAATTTTACTTATGTCAATTGATATCATGTGTCAGAGGCACATTACTGTAAAATTCACAAGCTTTGGGGCTGGAAGGTAGCTCAGTGGTCTAAGTACCTGCCTGGCAAATACAAGGATCTGGGTTTGATTCCAGGTACTTCATGCCTTGTCACCGTGCCTTTAGTTATACCTCAGCCTTGACTTGTAATAAAATTATTTGGGGGCATTAGTTTTGCCAGTGAAATATGAAGAAAATGAGGTCATCTTTTTTCTCTTTGTTGAAGAAACCTCATTTAACCATGGAACAACAGCATGGAAATTCTAACAAAGGACGTTCTCGTGTGCCAAGGAGGCTGTCCTACCAAAGTTGTATCTGAAGCCATTAAACCTTTGACCTGTACTGTCCGGGCATATACATAAATGAAAAACTAACATTGAAAAATCTCAATCCTATTGCTACTTTTTCTCTGCTAATCACTTTACCTTGGTGAATAATTTGGATATAGGGGAATTTTATCCATTCTTGGCAAAGGCTCGCTTACTTTGACCCAGGTTTCTTTTAAGATAAAGAATGTCCTCTGCTGGCTGGCCAAATAGTTCAGAGGATTAAAGTGCCTGCTTACACAGACGCAGAGGTCAGAGGTTTGATCCCCAGCACGCTGTGCAGGCCCTGCCCCTGGGGCACCCTGTAGCGACTGAGACTGGGCACAGTGGTGCGCTCCTGTAATCCCAGTGCTTGGGAAGCTGAAAACAGGAGAATCACTACAAGTCCCATCTGTGTAGTGAGATGCCTTAGACCCTGTAGACCCTGCCTTAAATACAGAACAAAACAAAAAGAAAAAAAAGAAGAGAATGTCCTCTGGAAACCTGAAGGTTAACATTCTAAATGCTTTCAGATGAGAACTTATAAAGTGTATGGGATTTTTAAACTTATATTGATTTATACATGTGTTTCTTCTGTTGGTTCTTTTCATTTATGAAGAAAGGAAACTTCTACAAGTAATTAATGAAGTAAACAAAATTCTAATGCTAATGAGTAGCTCTATATACAAATCTTCAAATTGTAAAATTAAATAGCAGGATACTGAGAAGTTCATAAGGGCTTGTTCTTGGGAAACATACAGAGTTATTTTGAAGCATAGACTATTTTGAAGTGCAATATTTAATTTTGTTATTGATTTATCTACATGTAATTATCCATAAATCACAAATTTCCATATAGGCATATATACAATGATATAACCATGAATACATGTACCTTTTATTCCATTTTTAATTTGTTCTAAATTTTTCCTTGATATCACTTAAGTAAAGACACCTCTTTTATTGCAATATTGCCATTGGTCCTCCACTTATGTCTTACATAGTCAAAGATAGCATCTCACAATAGAGTACACAGATAGCTACATTTATTTATAGCCTTATAAATATATTAAATAATATTAAATACAGGACAACACAAGCAAATAGACACATATAAAATTTGAGGGTTTTGATTGTTTTGTAACATAGATGACTATGTTGTGGACTTAATTACACCCTCATCAAAAATACGGATATTGAAGCCTTGATCCTAGTGTCTGCAGATGAGGTTGTTAGGAGATGAGCAAAATTAAGTGAAGTTATAGGGTTGGGCCCCAATGTAGAAGACTGTGAGCAGAAGAGAGTGATACTCTTTCTATCTCTCTGCCATGCACATGAGGACTTGGTGAGAGGACATCCATGTAGAAGTCAGCAAATAGAACCTTGCAGGGCGATGCTACTATGATGTAGATTTCCAGCCTCAAGAGCTATGAAAGGGCTGGGGCGATGGCTCAGTAGAAGAGCTATGAAAGACTAAGTTTCTGTTGTTTAAGCTTCTAGTCTATGATATTTGCTATGGCAGCCTGCACCAACCAATTTAGACAGGAAGTAAACTCCTGATGTTTTGCTTCCCTCCTTCAACAAATGTTCTTGGGAATCCTTTCAAATAAAATGGAGTGATTTAATGTGTCCTTTCTAATGACCACGAAATATAAAGTGTCAGTTTTCCACAGTTTGTTAAATCTACCCCATTTTTATTCAGTTTTTTTAAATTATGAAAATTCTGAACAATATTGTAGTAATTGTCTTTGTACCTATTTCCATACATATTGCTACTGTTTGATTGTGTACAATAAATGTCCAGCACACAAATTGCTAGGTCAGTGCATGTATCACTGACCTAGGTAACTTGGGCTCTGCCATCTACAGTGTTCCTTAGCTCACCATCCAAGTCAGCTGGAAAACAAAAAGAAGTGGGCAGGTTTACATGTAGTCCTGCTCACAGACATTAGCTAGAGTTTGGTCAAATAAGGCCAAAAGTTGTAATCTGACCAATTGTCCAGGAAGAAGAGAAAAAATAGATTTTGGAATACAGTAGATATTCTCCATCAGTGAGAGGAGGGTGTTAGCAGATAATCCTTGCTATATTGCTTCCCCAAAAGCTTGTAATTCCGTATTTCTTCACTGGCTGGACATCAGTCTCCTAAGCCTTTTTAACTGTAGGAGATGAGCAACATTAAGATGGTGATGATTTGAAAATGGTATTTCACATTGTAAGTCTAATTTGAATTGTTTTACTGACAAAGCAAATTTGAACATCTTCAAAGTGTTTGCTGGCCACTTGAATTTACTTCTTTGTGAATTGGTTCTCCATAATCTCTGCCTATTCTCAGTGAAAATTTTGGTTCCCTTTTTGCCTTTTTATCCTTTGAAAGAATCTTGTTATAGTTGTTAACAAGTCAACAAAATATGAAATATTTTTTCATAATCTGTGGTATTTCTTCACTGTGTGATATATTTTCCTGTAAAACATATGGTTTTTGTTTGTTTCATTTTGTTTTTTGTTTTTCTGAGGGTCTTGATATGGAGCTCAGGCTGGCCATGAGCTCACTTTGTAGACCAGGTTGGTCTCAAACTCACAAAGATCCTTCTGCCCAAGTGCTGGGATTATAGATGTGTACCACCATGTTCAGTTAAAACATACCATTTTTACCTGAAGTATTTATTTTTATCTTATTATTCCTCTTCTCTTAAAGAAAAAAAAAGAAAGCAAAACACTAGAAATGATGCAGAATTTCATTACCATATGATCTGGCTTAAAAAATGCTCACAGCATGGGGCAAATAGCTCAGGGATTAAACTGCCTGCAAGCAGGCAAATATGAGCCAGGAGTTCCATCCCCTGGCTTGCTTTGCCTGCCCCACACCCAGGATGCATTAAGGTGGCCATTGAGACTGGGCATGGTTGCCTCGCCTATAATCCCAGCACGTGGGAGGCTGTAAGTAGGAGGTTCACTACAAGTCCAATCTAGTAGTGAGATCCTGAACACCCTGTAGAACCCTTCCCTGAAATACAAAAAAAGAAAAATTCTCACATAAATTGTATATTTAACCTCCCACATATTTATGTTTAACTTTACAGTATTATTAGGCTGCACATTTAGGATTTTATTTATGTTAATGGTGAATAATAAAAGTCTGGAGCTAAGTAGGGAAAGCAAGTCTGTAGCAGTAAAATTGAGTTAATGCGAAGCAACTTTTTAAGTAGAATACAGACTTATAAGATAGCGCTCAATTTTATTTTTTTCCAGTTATACCACTAAGGTATATCCTCTATGTTTTGGCTTCTCAAAAAGATATTAACCAGTTATAAAAATGCTCTTGTTACTTTCTGATTGTTCTCTTGGAGTTCAATGAAACAGATTAATAAGATCACTCTGAAAAGCCTCTTTAGAGTGGAAGGAAATGACCCTCCCCTACCTTATGCATTCAGGCTCACAGAAGAGCTCATCAAATTCTGCCAAACTTATCCCTGGACCTCATAGAAAAACACACATAACTAGAAAAAATTTACTACCAACCTAAAGTCATAATAACAGTAATTCCCCAACTTTATCTTCCTCAAGGCGCAAGCCTGAGAGTCTAACACAAAGACACACCTCTTTCCCCATCACTCCTTTCGCTTTTAAGTTCAGCGAGTAACTATGACCATAGATCATTGTCCTCCATGGTCGAAGACACATGTCAAATCACTTCTCGGACTTCAGTGACAGGATTCTAGAGCAATATTTTAATTTCCCTTTATTTTTTTAAAATCCCTTTGCTTGGACTTAGCAGGGCAAGTTGAATGTCTAAGATCTAAAATGTCATAAAGAAATATTCTTCTTTTAAAAAACACATTTACATAAACAGAAATATTCGGAACACAAGGAGAGAATAGCACATTTTAAAATACCAGAGTAAATCATGGTATTCTTCCCCCCATCAGCTGTACATGGCTTCTGTTAGATTGTATGCTAACGTAGCCCTCACACGCAGAATGTCACTGACATGAAGAAATTCTAAGAAAAATTTTTAAATGAAGTTTGATTTTTCTGGCAGACATCGCTAAAGCTATTCCAGTTTAGATGTTCTGAGCACAGCCCTGAATTTCAGCACTTCTCTCGTTTCAATCACTTCCACAGGCGTTATCTTTATTTAATCATTTCACTTTGAAAGGCATATTTGTTGTCCATTTTAAGCACATTTCTTACATTATCACTTTGTCACCCGAAAATAGTATTTTCTTGAGGGCTCATTTTTATTTAGCAAAAATGACCATAATGCCCTTTAAAAGTTGTGAAACCTTCTTTTGAATATTTTCAAATACCTAGAGCTGCAGGCTCAAAAGACTTTCAGAATGATTTAACTTATATTCATGTATCAGGCTGAAATATGTTAGAAAAAGATGTAAAATGGTGTGTGTGGGGAAAGGAGCAGATTTCTTAGTTGTAAAATTTGTAATCACTCGAGCAAACTATCTGACAGGAACCTTTTCTGTAACCACTCTGTTTATCTTATGGAAAGCATTTTCTAGTTTAATGAGCACTCATTGCTTAATGAAGAAACCTGCCATGATTTGCGTGGCGTCTTCTCCTTCGTGTGGAATGTAATCTCAGGAGAGTAGCTTAACTCGGTAACCTCTCCGGTCACTAATAAATTACCTTCGGATGCAGATGTCATTATAAAAGAAGTCAACATTCTCACTTAGGTATTATCATGGCCAGTATCTATCTGGATTCTAGAAAATTCTGAGAACCTGAGAAAAACGAAGGTTTTTCTTCCCAGGAATGAAAATATAATTAAACATTGCCAGTTCAGTGGGGGTTTTCTTCAGCTCCACAAAACCTATCTATGGACCCCCTGCTCAGCCAGGACTTTCTCTTTGTGATAGTTGATTGCCATGCAGTAACATTTCCACCCATGTGATGCTCGGAGCTAGACATACTTATTTTTAGTAAGTTCTGATGGATGGTAGTTGGGGTTACACACAAGGTCAAAATGACTGTGAAAGGTAAGCATGTTGAATCTATTCAAGATATCAGTGGAACTATGGCAGCTGTTATGGTTTGTGTCTAGTTGTCTCCCCAAAGCCTCATGTAGTCATAGGGTGGGGACTTCTAGAATTTGTGATTAACTCATGATCCACTAGGATTATGTGTGATCCAAGGCTGGGATTATAAATTTTAGTATTGCTGGGATTATGTGAGTACTTCCCCCAGCCTGGGGCAGAAAGCCTGCATGTAATATAAGAAACAGAGATAGCCTTTCTGTAGCTATTGCCCTTTGTTGTCATGGCTGCTGTTCAACCACCATGAACTCTTGCTCTTTGCCATGTGCCCCTCTGCCTTGGAGCCAGCCGAGTATGGACTAAAATGCCCAGAAACTGTGAGCTAAATAAACCTTTCCTTCCTTCATTTTTGGTGTGGGGTAATTGTCCCAGCAATGAGTAAAAAGTAACTAAGACAGTAGCACAACTAAAGTTGCTCACCAAAGGCTTCACAAACTGCTTCAGATACTGACAAGAATATGGGATAAGTGATTCTGATGGGGAAGGGGAGTATTTTAAGAGGGACTGGTGGCAATATGTCTTTCATTTTGTAGTCATAAGGAGCTTTTTCTTTTTAATGTAAACCTTCATCGTATCTTTTAATCATTCTACGTATATGGACAGCTCACGGTAAGATAAAGAAGGAAATCATGGAGGGGTTTCTAATAGTAAGTTATTCCCATCTCAGAACTCCTTCAGGTTTCATTTCTTAAAGGATTTCTACAGTTTTAACATTACATGAAGTGATATGAGAATGCATAGGTCTAGGTTCAGGCTGAGTAGCTCTTCCCCACCAGCTTCCTCTGATCTGTTTATTACCAGTGAGATTCTCTTTCTTACAGGTAGAATTTAAGAAGTTTCTTCCTGTGTTGCCAATTCCTTCAACACATACAAATCAAGGCAAAGTTGAGAATAGCTGGAGCTATTCACAGCAGGGTCCTTAGAATGAAAGAAGTAAAACTTGCCTCTGTCTGGGGACTATTTTACTACTACAAGGATCTTTCAAAAGAAAAGAAAATATCATGTAGTCTCCCTAGTATAAGAACTCAAAAGAAGAAATACAAATAGAAAAGTATAACATAATTAAAAGGAAAGCAAGAACTTGAGGATTAGACAACAAGGAGAGGGCAAGGAGAAAAGCTGGGAAACATGACAGGGGCAAAGCCATACACTTATATGCACAATATACATAACACAGTGGTCCTGAGAACAATCAACAGGTTGTTGAAATTAGCAGTTACTTGGTGGGATTCTCACCCTGACTAACTATATATACTGATACCTGTGAACTGTGGCTGCACTGAAGGAAGCAATGTGTGTCAGTAGGGTCATGCTTAGAATGCCTGTCACTCTGCTCTTCTAAATTCATACTGCTTGTCATGACATATCAATTATTGTCATACTGTCTCCCAAGTAAATGTTTGTTTTTAAAAGAATGAAAACAAGAGACAAGAAAAAAATGTCACAGGACTGTCCTGCTACAATGCTGTATATGGTTAGATTTCTAACTTTCTGTGTAAAAATATGTAACTGTTTATTCATATTTTTAAAAATATTTTTTAAATTTTCTTCCTTCGTATTCTGTAGGGACTTAAAGTTTAATGTGTCAATACTTGATGGAAAATACTTGTTCCATGTTATGCCTAAGATGTTTGATATTCAGACAGATAATTAGGTTTAACCCAATTGCACACATTGTAGGGTAATAATAAGTTTCTCTTCAGGAGGGTTAACAACCTAAGTTTTCAGACTAAAACTTAAAAAAAAAAAAAAAAAAAGGGCTGCAAGGAAAGCCAACATTTTGGCTCTAGCCTATCAAGATCAGTGGAGACTCAGGACATAGGAGAACCTATACTGTAACACCATATAACTTAGTGGTGTCCCAAATTTTCTGATCAAGGAGATTATGGGGCCACAGAGAAAAGTGACAGACTGTGTAAATACACCCAAAGAGAGTCACCTAGAGAGAAAATATTCTCTCAGGCTTTCACAAAGAGCAACTTGGTCAAGCAATGGCCATGACTCATCCACATGGCTGACACTCACTAAGCATCTATGAAGTATGGTTTCAGGATAAATCCTGAGGGGATGTGACTGACCTTATTAGATACAAAAGTTACATTTCTTGTTATAGGTCTTGCTTTATCTTGCTCTTAACTATCCAGCAGAAAAGTACAGAAGCAAGATATAAAAAGTAAAGCCATATTAATAGGCTGAGCTGTAAAGGGCTCAAGTCAACAACTTCTGACATTGCCAGTCCTATAGATAACCCACTACTATTATGGACTACTGGACTATATTGGAATATTTTGCTGAATGCATGTACCTACAATATTTAAACGACAATGGAATACCTTTCCCTGACAAAACTAAACAAAAAAGGAGGTACAAATGAATGACCATATCATGTCTGTATATTCAAAATACTTATGACAGATATGCAGCTACATTCTCTTAATTCGATGAATAAAAAGATTTGTTCTAATAGTGTTTGTGGACAGGATATCATGTCTTTATCTTGTACAATGAATAACCACTAAGACAACAATATGCAACATTATGCCTATGAAACATTGCATATGGTTGTCTTAGTGATATTCATTATACAAGATGCAGACATAATATCCTGTCCACAAATAAAATTATTTAAAAAAAAAGAAAATTGAAGAAAGTACTGTGTGGAATCCCCAACCATACTTTCTTCCAAAAGATACAAACATTGGCATAGTTTTGTTGCCTGTTTAAACTATAACTAATTTAAAACTGGCATATTTACATTTCCTGGATGTCTTAGGTTAAGTTTCTAAATACCCTCATCAGTATTTAGTGTACTTTTATTAAAGTAAGATTTTTTTTCTGAAATCTCTGGTGTAATACAGAATGAAAAAATAATAATTCTAACAATAATTAAACTAATTAAAGATTGTTTAAAACTGTGGTCTGTTTTCAAAACAATTAGCTTTCTGAAGATGAGAGACTACTACAGTGTTTTCTTTTTTAAGAAAAAGTTTTGTGCTTATAGTTGTGGTTTTCAGAATAAAGACTTCCATTCTTTCTAAGCAGAGAGCCATAGTTAGAATGAGACTGTTCCCTGAAAAGCCATGTGTTACGTTCTTGGTCCCTAAAACAATGCATGTAGGAGCTGAGGAACAAGGCAATGTGGAGCATGTGACGTCCTTTGGTCATTGAGCTTCGCCCTTTGAGTCGACTGTGGAATCTTGATCTCTTTTCCATTTTCTGACCCTGGGAGAGCAATTTACTTCTTTACACACTCTTGCCAGTTGTCTTTCTAGAAGTCCAAATCATTGGAGCTCCCTGATTTTGGACTGGAGCTTCCTGAATCATGATGCAAACAAAAACTCTTTAAATTTATAAGTCAGTTCTCTTAATTATTTCATTACAGTAACACAGACTGATAATTAATTTGGTTATTTCATGAATAAGATGATAATATTTGTTACATAGTTTTAAAGCTCCATTAATGAGTAATACTGGATTGCTTTCCCTAGCACCTCTGCTAACCAAATCACATGGACAGTAAATAATTTTGGAAGAGAGAGAATGTTTCATTCTGCATGAAGAGATCATTGTGGTCTTCAAAATGATTGATACACATTGTTTGAAACTTGAAGAAAACTATAAGATCATCCAGCTCAATGACATCAACTTACAGATGGAAAGATTGTCATACATCTTTGAGGCGTATGTCCTGGTGCACTCAACACTCAGATGTATACTATATCTTTATGTTGTTTCTTTTTACACACACACACACACACACGCACACACACATACAAATTTAAAATAATGTATACAAATAAAATCATGCACACACATACATTTTTCATTTATCACTTCCATTTGTTATTCTATCTTTAAGGATTTCCCAACCATAAATGAAAAGTTTTGCTTAAGTTGTTACTTAGGTTGTGAGTAAGAGTTCTTTGTCAGGGGCGGGGACATGGCTCAGTGGAATAAGCCCTTCCCTGGCAAGCGCAGGGCCTGAGTTCCATCCCTGGTTACACACACACACACACATATACACACACACACACACACACACAAGAGTTTTGTCATAATAGGTACTTCTTGTTCTTCTTATATAGACTTTAATCTCCTTACTTGCTGAACTGTCTTCTGAAGCAACAGAATAGATACTTGGACTACGTAGATCCAATTGTCTTAAAAATGGACATGGCACAAAATAGACTAGAAGCAAAAGGTGTACAAATCTGTATAACTTCTAGGGAGAAACTTAGCCTGTAAATTTTTTAGCATTGCATTTATATTTTACAAGTCATATCCAAAGCGAAACTATTTATAATATCAAAACTAAAAATTGAATTGTCTAATTAGCATATTATAATTTTAAACAAGAGAATAAAAAGTATTTTTTTTCATTTTTTTAATGTATTTGGTACAGGATCTCACTACCCAGCTTGGACTAGTGTGATCCTCTGTTTTCAGCCTCCCCAGTGCTGGGATTACAGGTGTGAGGCACCATGCCTGGACTTGGCAGCCTGCTCAGTGCAACTGGGTTTGGGACCTGCGCAGCATGTGCAGGTCAAACACTGGTCCCTGTGCTTAACTAAACAGGTGCTTAGTCAGCTGAGCTATCTTGCTGGCCCTATTTTTTCAATTTTTTTTTTACCTTATTAAAAAACAAATAGAAATGAGACAGTTTCAAATCAAGTCAGCAGGACAGATTCCATAATTAATGCATTGTATATTGTTTTCATAGTGGTTTTTTGTTGTATAAAATGCATACATGATATTCTATTTACAAACACTATTAGAGAAGATGCCTCTAATCAACGAATGAAGATAATGTAGCTGTATACTTATCTTTTTTTAAAGCTGAATTATAGCACAGTTTCAATAATTAATACTTTTTACATTGTTATCCTCCTAGTGGTTATCCATAGTACAAGAGGCAAACAGGTTATCCTGTCCAAACACAATTAGTGCAAATCTTTCTTCTCATAGAATTATGCAAAAGTACTACATAGTTATCCTAACTGTATTGTTTATCCAAACACAGAATGGTTTTTCCTTTTATCCTCTTTTTTTGTTGTTGTTTAGTCCTGTCACAGATGGGTATGCTATTGTCATTCAATTATTATAGGTGCTTGAATTCAGCGAAACAATCCAACCGTCCAGCAGTCCACAATAATAGTGGGTTATCCGAAGAAGTTGACTAGCGCCATTTACAGCTCAGCTTATTATTATGGCCTTATTTTATACACCTCATTTTTATACTTTTCTGCTGAATGGTTAAGACCAAGATAAAGCAAGATCTATATAACAAAAAATGTAACTTTTGTGCCCATCACATGAGGAATGGTTGAAAAAGATGTGGTATTTCTATACAATGGAGTATTACTAAGCTATAAAGAATGATAAACTTGAAGGATTTATATTGAAGTGGATGCCACTTGAACATATACTCAGAAGTGAAATAAACCAGACACACATGTGTAACTATCATATAGTCTCCCTAGTATTAGAAATCAAAAGAAGAAATACAAATAGAAAGGTATAAGAACAACTACAAAGAATTTAGTCAGATAAGGTAAACTGAACTGCATATGTTGCAGAGAAGCCTAATCAGCTTCTCTTCTGGATGGTTAACAACCTAAGGGCAGCAAGGTGAGCCAACATTTTGGCCCTAGCATTTCAAGGTCAATGAAGACTTAGGACACAGGAGAACCTGTACTGCAACATCATGGAACTCAGTTGTGCCCCAAGTTTTCTGATTAAGGAGATTGTGGAGCCACAGAGGAATGTGACTGATTATTTACAGTGTGCCTAAGGAGAGTCACATGGAGAGAGAACTTTCTCTCAGGCTTTCACAGAGAGCAAACTGGTCAAGCAATGGCCGTGACTCATCCACATGGCTGACACTGACAAAGGATCTACAGAATGAGGTACGGGGTTATAGGATAAACCCTGAGGGGACTTGACTGACCTCATCAGATACAACAGTTACATTTTTTGTTATATTTTTTCAGTTTTTAAAAATACCATAAATGAGGGGAAAATCCCAGAGGTTAATATCTCCAAAATGACTGTCTCGAAGGTTTTTTCTTTTTTTCCTATTTTGTACTTTCTACATTTTTAGCATTGCTTTTGAAACCAGAAAAAAAAAAACAAACATATATTGTTTTAAGTAGTACTCACCCAAATAGTTCTTTATGGATGAAGTTACAAGGTTATCACATCTTGTATTGCACTTATATATTCTCTGAATGTACATTAGGGTTAAATTCATCTGGTACCATAGTAGCAGAGTGATGGCTACCAGAGGCAGGTATACTTGTCTCAGTCAAGCCCAATTCTGTTGTCTGTTTGGAAATTTGTGGAAATTCTGTATTGGTCATGGTTTTACTTAGAGGAACAGATATTAAACAAGATATACAATGTATAAGGAATCACAAGAGTGGCTTATGACAGTCAGCTGCAAAGTCAGGTGAGGGAGCATGCAGAGGGCGTCTGCGCACCCCAGGCTGAAGAACTCAGTCCCAAGGTCTGAAGCTCACTGCAGTGCTCCGTGCAGGTCTCTATCCATCAGCTACTGGGTCTGCGATGGAAGACTGAGTCTGTGATGGGAGGTGAAGGATCCACACTGGAGGCCAAAGAGCCCGCGCTGAAACCAGGTGATGAATCCAAGCCGAACGCGAAGACTGAAGTTCCTCAGGCACGGTGGAACATCGACTACTTCCTGAGCCCCTTTATATGGTCTCTTTGTGTTGAGTCACTCTGGGGCATAACCAAAGGTGCCCAGGGCAGGACCCCCACCCGCTGGAACTGGGCCCCAGAGGCATCAGGCCAAATAGATATAATATGCCAACAACTGCAACCACAAATCATAAAACTGAATTCCTGAAGTGCCAAAAAGTTTATTGGATCAAATGAAGGCCACTTTAATTACTTAACTTTCCATGGGAATAGTTAATATTTTGAAAACCTTCATCATTTGTTATCCCAGAACTAGAGATTGTTAAAAATATATTATATAAGATAAAGCCAAGAGTGATTTTTTTTGTTCTTACTTATTTGTGTGGCATTAAATCCCTGGAGACAAAGCCAGCACTAGAAGAGATTTTAAAGACATGGCTTCAAAGAACAGCTCCACAGTCTTATTGATAAACTGATATATTATTATTATTAAATCCATTTGCATTCAGTCTTCAAACTTAATAGTTCTTTCAGAAAAGCTGGAAGATGCTTTGAAAATAATGCATTTTGTCCATCAACTACCTTCATCTGTCATTTAAATACTTATTTTTTTAGAGGGAAAAAGTTTTACCACTGTTTTTAGCATGCTGTCAAGGATGTCTTTATTGTCATTTGAAGAACCGTCTCTGCAATTTCCTCCTCCCTGATAGGATAATATAGTGACCCTCCTTATTCAGACAGAATAAAGGAGGTCAGCATGGTACTACCCACCTCCCACATATAAGTTCACTTTCTTTCGGGAAAGAGACAAAAGAATCTCAGTGAATCAAAATCATTTCTACTTCATTTCCTTGGAGTTTCTTTCAGGTAGAATTTGGGATATAACCCAAGTTGAGCATTCACTAGTGTCTAAAGGTTTGCAAGCTTCTTAAGATCATTCAGAAGTTGCCATATTCTCTGGTGACACAGGAGAAAGCCAAACTACATACCCAAAACCTCAGAGGCACAAATACATACACACACACACATTGCAGATTGGTATGAAACCCTACTTTCTGGGAGCATGCTTTTGTTTTCTTGTGAGTACATATATTCTTGACAAAACGGCTAAAATTATCTTATTTTTCAATTTAGTTTTGTTTAAAAAACCTTAAGAGTTAGAGCTCACTCATATATTTAGAAAGAGAAAGGATCTATAAAAAGTGAAGCATTTATTTTTATGTAAAGAACTTGATTAGGATGAGCCAGGGATTTTGTATTTTAAAATACAAAAAAAAGGAACTTAATTATACTGATGGCTGAGACTGGAGTAGAATCAATGCTAAAGGCCAAACTACAGTAGCACTGACTTTCACTCTTAAAACTTGGTAACAATCCTGTTTTAGTCATCAGCTTTCTAGCACTGTGGTTGAATACATGAGATAGACAATTTACAGAAAGGAAAGATTCATTTTGGTTCAGAGTTTCAGAGGTGTCTCTGCTTGGTCACATGGTTCACTTGCTTTGCGGTCCATGCAAGGCAGAATTAATGAGGCTCCACCTTCTAAGGTTTCTAGCAGCTAGTTAAGTGAGTCACCCACCCAGCAATGAATTCACTCATGAGGTCAAACACTCCATGAGCCAATCATCTCCCAAAGCTCCTGGGACACAGCAGCAGTGGGGGCCAAGCCATCAATAAGTAAGCTTTGGAGGGACATTTAAGATATCAGTCATAACACCACTGATGCCACTAAAATGCTTTAGTTGTTATAAATTAAAATTTCATGCAATTATTGTAACTGAAAACAGAAAACTCATTGCTGTGAAATTATGCTAAAGAAATATTAGTGGAGGCTCCATGTCTATCACCCAATCATCTGTTTAATTACTTCCTTTGAACAAAATTGTGTAGTGTCATGCATTGTCCTAAGCACCAAGCACATAGCACTGAATAGCTGATATTTGCTCAAATAGTTCACAGTCTGATTAGTGAAATGTATCTATAAACATTACACATAATATTGTATTTTAGTGATACTCAAAGTATATGCAACTTATAAACAGAAGCAAAAAATAGGAATGTATTCTATTAGAAAGAAGAAAGTTCAGAAAAGAGCTCATGAGGACAGGGAAGCATAAAATGCTGAAAGAATTATCACAAAATGCTATCATTACTCTTACCTTGAATTCGCACCACAAAAGTCCTTGGGTCTCTTATTCTTCTAGTATTAAAGAAAATCTAAGGTGTCTCTTGAAGCTCCTTAGTGACAACAGTAATGCCACATCTTTGAAGCTGGTCTAGCTCCAACCCCAAGGCTTTCTCCTCCATACACAATTCATCCCCATCCTTGTTGTCTGCAGGTTTGATTAGATTATCTCTCTGAACTCCACTCCTAAATGAGATTCTGCCATTCAAGGAGCCTCCTTCCTGTTTGGATACTCATTCAACTTAGATGAAAGCAACTATAAAATCTTAGAATGGGCCAGGGAAATAGCTCAGTGGCATAAATGTCTGCCTGGACATTGCAACACTCCGAGTTCGATCCTTGATACCACACACACATACATACATACAAATCTTAGATAGTTCAACTCTCTTGAATATTTGAAGCCATCTCATTCAATATCCAAGAGAAAGCAAAGAAAATTCTGTACAAAAAGTGAACAAAATGGTCCTGAAGAAATGACTTGAACAATGTTGTGAGCTCAGAACAATGTTATGCCACTGAGCTATTTCCCTGGCCCATTCTAAGATTTTATAGTTGCTTTCATCTAAGTTGAATGAGTATCCAAACAGGAAGGAGGCTCCTTGAATGGCAGAATCTCATTTAGGAATGGAGTTCAGAGAGATAATCTAATCTAATCATCCTGCAGACAACAAGGATGGGGATGAATTGTGTATGGGGCAGAAAGCAAGTTAGAGGGCCAGCACCTCCTGAACCATTTAGTCCACGTCCCTTGCCTGATGCCTACGCCAACCCATCTCTGAGTGGCCATAATATTTCTGGAGGATAGTATATTTTAAGGGAAGAACCAGCATTTTTTTCCTTTAAGGCATACGCTGTATGCGGAGGTGTAGAGCTTCAAGGAGAAAGAATACAAAGCAATATCATAGAGAAATTCATACTCGACATAAAACAATGCAAAGGGATTTTGGTGTGGAAGAGTGAGAGAACATAGCAAGCAGGACATCCAAGCTGGAACCACGAACTGTCTAAGTCACAGTCATTTTTAGAGATATATCGTATTTTAAATGAGGATGGCTCTTTGTCCTTTTAAACTTCCAGAGAAACCAACCATATATTCATCAACACCTTGCAACACGGAAGTGAATGAAAATCAGTTCTATTTCATTTCTGGACTTGTTTTGTGAACTGAGCTGAGGACATGACAAGGGCATTGTGGGACTTTCAAGAGAAGGAGGGCTATATGATAGGAGGATGCTATCCATCAAATGTGCAGGTTATTGAAGCCAGGCAACATAGGCTGACCCCTTGGAGCCAGTCTCTGCTGTTGCTGTCCATTGCCTTCTGGTGCCCACTGGACGCCATAGTTTAAATTCCCTGGGTGCTGGGCTCTAGAGCTTGGGGGTGGTAACAGCTCTGAGTATTTGTTACTCTTTCTTTTGTAACAACTCTATCCACACAATCCAGGATAAAATCACAAATAGATTTACAGGACTTTTGAGGCCCTCACTACTTGAGAATTTTTTTGGTGGAGGAGAGGCTCAGCCCACCCTGGGGGCAGGGCTGGCATGGCGTATCATGCTGGTCATCAAACCGTGGTCCCTGAATGCTTGCCTAAGCTTCTCTAAGTAGATGCTTTAGACTGCTGAATTATGTTGCCAGCCCTACCTGAGAAATTAAGCACAAGTAGGTTGACAGGCACAACAAAGCGAGTATTTGGGCTTTCTTTTTTGTATTTTTTTAGGTGGGAGTCTATAGCGTGTTCAGAGTCTCATTACTAGATCAGACTCATAGTGATTTGCCTATTTACAGACTCCCAAGAGCTGGGATTTATAGGTGTGCGCCACCACACCCAGTCTCAATTACCATCTCAGTGCTCCCCCAGGGTGGGCCAGCACAACAGGCCTGGGGATCGAACCCCCAGCCCCTGTGCCTGCTTGCAGGCACTTTAATCTTCTGAGTTATTTTTCTGGCCCCCAAAGTGATTATTTGGCTAGTCCTGTACTTCAAGACAACAAGGTAAGGACACAAGAGACAGCCCTCTGAAGATGAAAAACCTCAGAGCCAGGGGTATAGCTCAGTGGCACAGGGAAGTACTAAATTCAATTTCTGATAAAAAAAAAAAAAAAAAGAAAAAGAAAAAAAAAGAAAAAGAAAAAGAAAAAGAGTAAAACCCCAGAAGTGACTGAGGAGTGCTGCATACACTGCAGCTGCAGACCTTTCTCCCTGCAGCATGGGGCTGAACGCTTCCTGGGAAAGATGGGTGGGCCGCCAGGGGCCCAGATCCCTCCCTTTCTGTCTTAGCCGCTCCAAGCTCACCCTCCATTCTTCACAAAGGCAACAGTATCCAGTGTCATCTGAGGTGGCAAGAGTGGGAAGGGAGCATGATGACTGGCCTCCTTCATGGTGGAAAGGAGAAGAGAGAGGTTGATAACCAAAGCAGAGTTCAGAATGAATGACACAGGTTTGGAAAAGAGAAGCAAGGGGGAGGGAGGGGAGGGCGGCTACTGGACAAGCCTCCCACACTCTCCAGCTAGCCTGGGACCCCCACCCAGCCCACGTGGTTCTAGTCTGACTCCTTACCTGTAAAAGGAGGTTGAGAGAATAGTACGTTACTTGACTTTCCATTGCTAGGACAAGATATTATATATGAGAGAATTGCATAGTAAGGATGAAAGGTTTTTTTAGTTCACAGTTTTAGAGGTTTCAGCCCATAATTGTCTGACCCCATGACCTTTTGGACTTGTACTTGAGGCCATCAGCACATTCTGCCAAGGTTTTCTGCCTCATGGTGATTAGGAATGCAAAGAATTGTCATTGGCTCCAATACTTCCTTCAAGGCCATCAGGGACCTAACTTCCTCCAAACAAGCTCCATTTCCTAACAGTTCCATCACCTCCTAAGAGTGTCATGGCCTGGAGAACAAACTTTAGCATATGGGATTTGGAGGTAACAGTCTAGATCCCAACAATGCCACATAGCCTGTTGGGAGAATCGATCAAACAATATGCTGACCCAAAGACAAGCTCTGCTTTAGAAGTGCTCTAGGTGGCTTTGATCTGAGCACAGGACCCCAGAGAAAGGAAGAGGAACAGGGAAGCCAAACAAAGAGGCATTCACTATTTCTTCTGGTGACCAGGGAGCACCAGCAGCTAGCTGACTCTTCATAAGGGCAAATATGGGAGTTCAACCTTAGCCATATGAGGAGGGATCGTTTCCTTCATGAAGTCCTTTCCTAGGGTGCAATATAACTTTGTTCTTTTATTTCAAGTCCTGTACAATAGAGAGACTGTGATTTTCTAACACATCACAACTGACTTACTGGACTTAGCATTATGACTCATGCCCATCAATTTTTCTACCAATGACTCAAATTTATCTTCTTTTCTGCCTCAGTAGTACTCCATGTCTTATATATGCAGCATATTCTTTGGCCTTTCATCTACAGAGAGGCATCTAAGCTGTTTCCGTGATTTAGCTATTGTGAGCTGGGCTGCCACGAATGTGCTGTAATGGAATAATTTTAGTTCTTCTGGGAAGAAAACTAGGAGAGGTATAACTTGGTCAAATGGAATCTCTGCTTCTAATGTTTTAGGGTGTCTCCATAATGACTACTTTCTTTTTTCTTTTTCTTGTTTGTACTGGGATATGAACACAGGACCTAGCACTTGCCAGTAGGTGCTGTGCCACTGGGCACTATCCCTGGCTTATCATAATGGTTTCCAAGGTGGTTGTCCTAGCCCACATTTCTGCCACGTGTTCCTTCTTTCCCACAACCTTGCCAGCCTTTGCTTGTTGGGTCCTTGATAGTAGTTATTCTTCCTGGAGTACAATGAAACACATGTGTTATTTTTATAAGACATGGCTAGAGATGGTGAAAATAATTTTCAAACAAAACATTTTATAAAATGAAGCACTTTGTATTGATCCCTTGTCCTTCTTCTGGGAGGTATCTATTCATTTGAATTGCCTAATTTTTTATTTTGTCTTTTTATCAACAGTCTTATTTGAGGGGGGTTCCTTATATATTCTAGATTTGAATCCTTTATCTGTGGAATAGCAGATAAAAGCATTTTCCCATCCTGTGGTTGTGCCTTCACTCTGTCGCTTGTTTTCATTGTTATTCAGAAGTTTTTTTAAAAATCTAATGGGAGTTCAATATATACATATATATCATTTGACCAAGTTATACCTCTCTCAGTTATCTTCCCAGAAGAACTAGAATTATTCCAGTACAGCACATTCGTGGCAGCCCAACTCACAACAGCTAAATCACAGAAACAGCTCAGATGTCTCTCTATAGATGAATGGACAAAGAACATGCGACATATATATATTTGATTTTAGAACAGGGTGAAAGATAAGGATCAGTACCCACTCTTCTGCATGTATTCCTACAACACAAATTATTAGACAGGGTATCTTCCCTCTAGTATGTATTATTGGCCCCTTTGTCAAAACGCAGTTGGCTAAAGGTGCCTGGAAGTGTTCTCTGTTATGTTCCACTGATCTACATGTCTGTTGTTTTTTTTTTTCTGCCAGGAGCATGCTTTTTTTTGCCAGTATAGTTTTGCAATATTAACTTTATCACATATATTGAAGTCTGGGACTATAATGCCTCCTGTCTTGCTTTGTTGTCCAGTATACATTGCCTATTCTTGTTTTCTTTTTGTCCCAAAGGTGAAGTCAAAGGATGTTATGGCTTGTGTCTAGTTGTCTTCCCAAAGCCACATGAAGTTATGAGGCACACTGCTAGAGTTTGTGATTAACTCATGATCCACTGGGATTATGAGTGTGAGTGCTGCTGGGATTATGGGTGTGAAAACAGAACCCAGCCTGGGACAGATAACTGGAATGTAGCATAAGGGAGAAAGAATTCCTCTCTATTGCCATTGCTGCTGTTACTGCTCCCTTTTGCTCTTGCTGTTTTGCTGCCTTTCACTACCATAAACTGCTGTCCTCTGCCATGTGGCAGTCTGCCTTAGAGCCAGCTTTGCATGGAATGAAACCTCCACTAACTATGAGCTAAATAAACCTTTCCTTCCTTATTCCTGGGTTGCAAGTAGTTGTCCCAGCAACGAGAGAAGAGTAACTGAGACATAATTTGGTACTAGAGATACGAGATTACTGCTGAAGCTAAACCTGACCATGTAGATTACAAACTTTTGGGAATGGGTTATGGGAACAGATAGGAAAGATTCATAGATGTCACCTACAAAAAAAAAAAAAAAAAAAAAAAGTACTGGAATAGCTTCAGCTATTTTGTATTGGAGATTCTGGTCAGAGCTCAGACCAGAAGGCTGATAGAAATCCTGCCTGTAAAGACCACGCTGGGTGGGTTTCTACTGGGAAGAAGGACTGCATTGGCTTTTGGACTCTGGATTATTTGTGTTTCAGTATGACAGAAAGTTTGTCTGAATTTTGCTTATGCCCAGAGTCTTTGCCTGAGACTGAGATTGCGCACGGGGGACAGATTAACCTTTCAAAATAAATTTCAGAGTAGCCAAATATTGAATCAGTGGCGTGACTGTTGTTGGGGGTTTTTAGCCAGATTTATGCTGAGAATCAAGAGCAAAGAGCCCAGCGGGATGATTTAAAATATGTGTTTGGCCAGAAAGGAAGCTCCAATAAAGCCGTGGAGTGCAAAGATAGAGCTGAGAGGATTTTCATTGCCAATAAGGAAGTAGAGAACAAAAAGGATGGCCTGAGGGTGTCACAGGAGGTGAGAGGCCTCCACCCTGTGCAGCCTCAGAACTAAGAGTGAGGGACCTTGTCTTAAAGAAAAAACCTCATAGTCCCATGTTCCAGAATGGTGGCAGCAGCCACAGCAGGTCCCAGAATGGCACTGGCACATAGACTTTATTCCTCAGAATCAGGATCAGAGTGCTCAGTGATCCAGGCACTCAACTCCTACAACCCAAGAGAGAAGGAACCTGCGTACTGCTCCAGGTGGCAGCAGACCTTGGCTTCATTCACATGGCACTGGTTTTAGGCACTTGCAGAATGCAAGAGTTCTAAGGCTAGATTTCAGAAGAAGGGCTGGGAGGCCAGGCAGTGTGCTTCTGAGAGTACAGTACATAAAGCTATGACTAAGAAGCCTATTTGCTGGACACCCCAAAAGTTGAGAAAAATCCAGAAATGTGAGTCATCGAAAAGAAGCTGCAAGAAGGGAACAAAACAGGCCTGAGAGAGAAGCCATGGGAGCTGCCAGCAAGTGTGGGACATTGGTGCCATTATAAGGGTTTTGGAGCTCACAATTCCTTGTAGATTGATTTAGATGTTCCACATGGAACTAATGTTTACCCTTCTGGATTCTGGACTTGTATTACCAGTGGTTTGTATTACCCTGTTGTTTGTACCTTTTGGAATGGTAATGTTTTCTTTGTGCCATTGAATTTTGGGAGTGTTTAACTTTTCATTTGTACAAGGGCTCACAGCTAAGTTTGTCTTAGATCTTGGAAGACACTTACGACTTGGACTTTTCAGCAATGCTGAATCTGTTGGTACTCTGACAACTCATAGAGATGGACTAAAATATCTTTTGCACAAAGGAATGTGCATGAATCTTGGGGGTTCAGGGGAAGAATGTTATGGTTTGTGTCTTGTTGTCCCCCCAAAGCTTCATGCCTTCATGGGGGAGACTTTTAGAGTTTGTGATCGACTCATGATCCACTGGAATTATGGGTGGGAGTGTTGATGGGATTAGGGGTGTGAGTACTGCATCCAGCCTGGAGCAGATTACCTAAGTACAATTTAAGGGAGACGTAATTGTTTTCTGTTGTTATGGTTGCTGTCACTCATCCCTTTTGCTGTTTTTCTCTGTTCCACCACCATGAATTGCTGTCCTCTTCCATATGGCAGTCTTCCTTGGAGGTAGCTCTGTATGGACTGAAACTTCCATTAACTGTGAGCTAAATAAACCTTTCCTTCCTCATTTCTGGGTTCTAAGTATTTGTCCCAGGGAAGAGAGAAGAGTAACTGAGACAGTTGTGGCTGATAAAGACATTGGTGTCATTAAAAAGAGACCAAGCACTTTATACAGAGCCAGAAAAAAGGATGCAGGCATCTCAGGTGTCAGATCACCAGGCAGAATTATGGGTGCTCAACAGATGTTTCCAGTTTCCAGTGGGTTGAATGGAATTCACTGCCTGGGCTTCCATCAGCTACTCAGATACACCTGTCACACTGTAGTGAAAGAAAACAGTTCAAGTAGTCATAGAAATTAGTCCTGTGAATATCAATTCATTTTGGCAAAACAGTCATTTTCTAAAAATAGTGACTGGGAGGGAACTACCCACTTGGGACCCACTCCTGTCCCTCTCTCAGACAGAGGCTTTCTTTCTCTCAATAAATCTATTCTGCTCATAACCTCCATTTGCTCCTAAAATCCATTCTTCGGTTTTAGAGAACATGAACTCTGTACAGGTCAGGTCCAGAGATCGTTTTTCCCAATGTCATTTGGAGGTTCCCTGTATCATCTGGAGGTCACCACCCAAGATCAGTTTTTCTCCCTGTATCATTTTGGAGAGTTCCACCAAGATCATTGGGTGGAGGTATGAGTTTGCTTTTCTTTCATAAATTCTGAATTGGGACTTGCTTACATAACAAATTTTTATGCTTCAAAAGGCAATATGTCTTTGTGCATTGCTCATAATTGTTCATGCTTTGCTTCATACAGTTGTTTCACAGTACTGTTAAAATTGCTTGCAATTGTTTTTGCATTGTCTTTTATATAGGTTTGTGTAAATGTTCGTCAAATGTTGTTAAATCTTAAGTTAAAACATGGAAATGTTATAAGGTTATGATATTTCTTTAATGGGACATTTTATGGCTGTTGTGTACTTGTATATGTTGCATTTCAACTAGACACTAAATGTACTGGTATTCCTTGCTTGAGTTTGGACAGTAGTGCTGGAGGGAGTGATGTTGGTGGGACTCATAGCGGATTTTATGTAAATTTCTGAAAATGGGGCTTTCAGCCGGCATGAACTTAAAATTTACATGCCTATATGTGAAAAATGGGAGTCCTTTTGCCAGTTAAATGACATTAGGTCAGCAACCATTCTTAAAGGCTTAGAGGACAGATTTTACCGGGATAGACTGATTCTGATCCCCCTCTACATGCTAGAGGGAATGTCAGGCCTGCTCTGTGTCAGTTTCCTTCTTTTGGCTTTGTTCCTAATTTCCCACCTCTTTGTACTTTCCTTTTTAGAGGCATATAAAGTTAGGAAAACTCTGACTGTTGCAACTAAGTGAAGCCTGTAGAAAATGCACGTTTGTTAATGCCGAAGACAGGGAAGTCATTTTAGAAAAAGGATACACACCCCGTCTCTGGGTCAGATAAGACAAAGAGGACTATGCCCATCCAGGAGAACACATACAAAAGCCATGTCTTGGCTTAGTGTTCTGGGCAGGTCTCCTTTGGGAAGCTAAACCTGAGACACAGTGGAGAGACACAGTGTCACCGACTTCTGGGTGACTCCAGAAGGAACTATCCCCAAAAGCAGCATACTTATGGGACCAAAATACGTTTAGTGTGAGGGAGGATTCAACCTTTTCTCCTAGGTCTAATTATTTAAGTGTGTAAAAGATAAGTTATGGGCTTTAAAGCCTTTATTTAAAGTGCTAGATAATCTTGTTCAGGCTTTTAATTATCCCTTATAGAATGTGGACAAACAGTGGTTACTCTGCCAGCTAGGAAATGCTCTTAGAGCAGCTGCCACTCTTTGAAGCAGAGGACAGGTTTCCCCAACTGTTCTTTGGTGAATCTCCATTGAAACCTATGACTCATGGAATGTTGACCAGAGAAACTGTTGAATTCCTTTCTGGAGACCTCTCTCATTATGTGGGCCAAAAGAAATCGAGAATACCTGAGGGGTTATGGACATACCCGAAGGTTCCTTGGTGGAAACTGGCTCTTGACTCCTGAGAGATCTCCACTTACCTATTGTACTTTTTCTCTCTGCTAGTAAACTAAAAATTTTACCTGGGACTTTCAGTAGAACAAGTTAATGAGTAATTCTTCAGAAATCAGGCCAAGACTGCTTGAAATAGGGGTTATCAGGGAAAGTTTACATCTGTGCCTTCCGTGCTAACTAACCGTATTGTGTTTTTCCAACATGTAAAATGTGAATGCTAGATGATAAATATAAGTTTCACCTGTGATATTCAAGGTTAAATGTTGTCCAGTTGCGAAAAATGATTACTTAGATGATTAGATGGGAAACAAATGTCTGGAGACTTGGCTCAATGTGAGGGGCCAAATCCATCCAGTCAATAGTTGTATCTATCTCTAGAAGTGATCCTTGTAACCTAAGAAGTGCTCACTTCCATTGACCTTTTATGCCGTAGTTATGCTTCTCTCTGCAGACATTCTGGTCACGGGATCAACTGTAACTTATATTCACAAATGGTCAGTAAGAGTAAGTGAAGGGTTTGTGAGATGGTCAGGAGATAAGCATCTGCATCAGTTTGAGGGTGGATAGGCTGGTGGGACCTTGTCTCCCTTCTCTCCAATGGGTGCAGCCACCTGCTCTGGAGAGGGTTACTCAAGGGATTCCTTGGGGGAAGGAATCAATTAGAAATAAGGAAGGGGAATGCCCTAAAGTTTCTTATTGTGTTCTAGATATAGGGATCTCATGGTTAAAGTCTTTTACTCCTTTAGAGTGTGTTTCATTAGGCACCAAAAGATGTTTGATTCCTACATGCTAAAGAGCTGCTTAATCCAAATGGAATGCAGAAGAAAGTATAAATTATGATATTTTATAATAGAAAGATGATGTAAAAAGGAAAATGGTAAAAATGTCTTCAGATTTGGTTTGTGTTAAAAAGAATATTGTTAGTTAATAAAGTTTTGGAAGTGTAAATGTGAGCAGCAGGAGAACCAGGCAGCTCAGGTGCCCGAGGCGTCACTGTCTTGGAGCGTGAGGACAAGGCAGCAGTAAGCACAGCCTCGCCAACCATTACTGAAAGGTTTCTCTATTTGCCTTTCTACTTCAGAGTGATGTGGACTTCTAAAACAGCTGTAATCCAGGCCTCTATGGGGCTACACCCATTCCTAGCTAAATCTATGCAAGCTTTTCAAGGACAATACCCTTTAAAAAAGAAGAAAACTTGGAACTTCCAGAGTTCATGTGCCTTAGATCACCCTGATAAATACATTGATGTCTTTAGAGGATTTATTCAGACTTATGGACTAGATTAGAGAACCAAGCTTGGACTTTTGTGGAAAGGCAAGCAGCGTTACAAGCTGCAATTACATTTGTAAATAAATAGCATAGAGTTAATTTTAAAGAGCCAAGAGGTAGACAACCAGTGGAACTGGTGACCTAATAGCCAGGAGACTGGAAAAGACATTTTCTTTCAAGTGTGTATTCTTGAACGTCTAAGAACTTAACCAAGCCTTCTAAATTTTAGCTATTTACCAGGAGAAAGATGAACACCCCCCTGATTTCTTAAAATGTTTAATAGAGGTACTGGTAAAGCATACCTCATGAGATATTAATTAGAGGAACAAATTCCTCTTACAGATAGGTTCAGGAGCTACAAAAGGTAGCTTTTGCTCCAGACAACTCATTTGATACTTTGGTGAAAGAGTGTTTAAGTGTTCTATAATTAGAACTGGGAGAAAACCAGGGAGAGAAAACAAAGGGACAAAAATGGCTGCCTTTTGCTGTGGCCTAAAAACAGACCCTAAATCTGATTCTCTGGGCTCTAAGAAGAGCTCGACGACGATGAGGTTCATCTGCTACTGCTGTCAGAAGCCAGGCCACTATAAAAAGGACTGCCTTAAGAGGCCCACAAGCCATGCCCTGACTGCCAAGGCAGCCACTAGAAGTGAGACTGCACTCTGAGGCGAAGGTCCCAGAGCTCAGACTCAGCTTCACAGATGGTCCAGTAGGCCTGAAGCACCCTGGGCCTGCCTCTCCCTCTGGCAAGACTATTCTCTCTGTTATCTCCAAGGAGGAGCCCTGAGTAATCATGACTAGAGGAAAATCCAGCCTATTGCTGAACATTGACACAGGTCTCTTTGTCCTTCTCCAACCCTGACTTTCCAGTCATTGTACCTCAATAAAAACAGGCTTTAAAAGACATCTTGCTTTAGCTACAAGGGAGATACTGCAACATTTCAGGTTGCTTACTAATCAAAATTATGCTGTTTTACAAATGTAACACATTGTTTTTCATGTACAAGACTTAAAAGGTATTTCATTGTTTTAATCTGACTGAATGCTGGGTATTTCATGGTAACAGTATGTTAATCTGGTTGATTTCTGATGTAACTCTAGTATTTCATGTTCATAGTTAATACATGTGTGACTTCTCTTAACTAAAGCTAGAGAGACTTATATCAAACTGTCAGGCTCCATATAGAGGTCTAAGAGCTAGTGAGTTACAATTTCTGGGTCTCAAAAAGTTTAGAAGTATACCTGTTAACTGAAATTTCCATGTTTTGATTATGTGCTCCAATTTCTCAGAAAATTTGTTCTTTCCTAGAGGATACCAAAACCCAAGTAATCATGCAGATAAAATCTATAATATGCTAGATTAAGATTCCTTTAACTGGGATCCACCAGATTTTGTCTATATGTTGTTCATTGGGCCCCAGATGTCTGACACAAGCTGTAGAAATTAAAAGCGTTTGCAAAAATAAATTTGAGTTGAGGTGTTTCATAGTAGAAAAGATACAGAATGGGATTATAGATGGAAAAATAAGGATGGCCTACAGAAACGAAGGCCAGTCAGGAAACATGGAAAAAGTTATGCTTCCCTGGATCTGGACAGAGAGAAGAGACATTTTAAGGAAAAACATCCAAAGCTGCTAGAGAAGGAAAAAGAAAGTGCTTATGGTTTAGGTGGAGGAAGTCTCAGACTGAGGTGGTTATGTGTCTTCCCTCTCAGCCTGAGAGAACCGTGTTAACTGCCAATATAAGGAGAAAGCCTGTGAAATGTTGAATAGATGCATATGCAGATTTGTTGGTAGTTACACGGCCAATGGCCCCACTTGCCAACTAGAGAGTACTTGGTGTTTTCCCTATTTCTGGCAATTTATGTGCCCCGGTAATAATAGGAAAGGCCAGTTTTTGTGAAACAATGCACAATGGTAATGGAAGATATAAAAGGGATTAAACCTCACATTTGAGAGATACCTGCTAACGGACCTACAAAAGGTTCTAACTCGTCTTTTTCATAATTATCCTGTTAGCTTTGTCTTCTCCAGATTCAAAGCTGTAATGAAAATGCCTATTCTCTACTGAGGGCCTTTAGATAGTGACATAGGGAGAAAAACTGATCTTACATTGTTAGGTCCAAGAAGCCCACCGTGTGAAGAAAGACTCCAAGAGACGTCCTCTCATGCAAAAGCAAGGGGATTTTATTTTCCATGCATGCAAAGGGTTCCCCGAATGCACAGGGACCGAGAGCCCCGAGCTGACCATGGGCTGGGTTTTAAGCCTGAAGACAAAGGGAAGAGGGGTTTTGCAAGCGCGGTTACAGAAGCGAATGGCATTGGTTAATTTAAATGGCTCCTTTTACAATTATTGGTGGGGATACATATGAGGAAGTTTAGAGTTGAGCTGTGAGGATATTTCCTAATATGGACAACAGATGTTTGGTCAGGGCGCATCCCGCAAATTCCTTTACCTCTTTGTCAGGATTACCTAAGGGGGAGAAGTATGCGGGAATGCAGGATGGGGACATAGATCAGACTGCAGCAAGTTAGGACATGTCCTTTTTAAAACCTGCAAGTTGGGACATGTCTCTAGTCCAGGAAATTTCTGTACTGGGGCATGTAGGTAAAAATCTCTCTTACAACGTGGGTGACCTCTAGAAATGATATAGGGAACCTCCAAATGACATATGGAAAAACGATCTCTGGATCTGACTTGTATGAGTTTGTGTTCTCTAAAATTGAAGAATGAATTTTAGAAACAAACGGAGGTTATGAGCAGAATAGATTTATTGAGAGAAAGAAAGTTCCTGTCCGAGAGAGGGACAGGAGGGGGGTCCCGAGTGGGTGGTCCCTCGGAAGCTGTCTCTTCCAGGGACTTTTATAGAGGAAAATCATGTGGTGAGGCAGTTCTAAGGTAGTGAAGACATGAGAACTCGCTTAGGTGGACAAGAGGTGGGACAAAACCATGGTTAACCAATGAGATTACAAGCACCATTACTCAGGTAAAATTGATTAAGTTCAGGAACAAATAGGGAAGTGAGTCATGTAGCAAGCGGGCCTCAATATGGGACAGGGTCTCTTCCTATTGGGGGTTGGGCTAGTGACTCATTTAGGCTCTTTCAAAGTGATTGATACCTATCTAGAATATCAATCTCTGATGCCCATCCCTAGGGATGTAGCTATGTTTCTTCTTTTTGTCTTTGTCTTGAGGTGTGACCCATAGGAAGTGTCTGTCTCTTCCAAGTTGCAAAGTCACCTTATCTGCCATCTTGTCTCCTTGAGGGCCTGGCCAAATCTGACTGCCTAGAATATTTCTATCTAACTCCACTGCCTACAACATTAGAGCCTCTGAAGAATATATTTGACTGCCCATCAACAACTACCACCTCTTTCAGTGTGAAGAAGCCAGAGTAGTCATCGCCCAAATCCCTCACGGAAGTTTGGGTTACTTCTTCAGAGGGGGGAATGTGGTAGGCAGCAGAGTTAGATAGAAATATTGTAGGCAGTCAGACAAGATCAGGCTCTCAAGGAGACAAGATGGCAGACAAGGTGACTTTGCAACTTGGAAGGGCCATGCCTCAAGACCAAGACAAAAAGAGGAAACACAGTTATATACTTCCCTAGGGATGGGTATCAGGGACTGATATTCTAAAGAGGTATCAATCACCTGGAGAGAGCCCTATTGAGTCACTAGCCCAACCCCCAACAGGAAGAGACCCTGTCCCATATTCATGCTTGCTACGTGACTCGCTTTCCCATTTGGTACTGGATTTAATCAATTTCACCTGAATAATGGTGCTTGTAGTCCCATCGGTTGACCATAGTTTTGTCCCACCTCTTGTCCACTTAAGCGAATTCCCATGTCTTCACTACCTTAGAACTGCCTCACCACATGATTTTCCTCTATAAAAGTCCCTGGAAGAGACAGCTTCCGGGGGGAACTACCCACTTGGGCCCCCCTCCTGTCCCTCTCTCAGACAGGATCTTTCTTTACCTCAATAAATCTATTCTGCTCACAAAATAAATAAATAAATAAAAATAAAAATAGTTCCATAGTAATCAGTGGAGAACCTGGGTAGAAAGTTAGACCGAGTACTCAGAAGTCTCTGTGTTCTTTTCTATAGCCAGAGAAATTCTGACATTTCTATTTTCATGTGGGGAAGGAAAAAGGAAGTGAAAGAGAAGGAAGGGAATGAAAGAAAATGGAATGGAAGAAAATTTTCAATCCATGGAGAGAGAACTTAGATGGAATCATACCTTTGAAACTCAATATTGGATTTCCGGCCTCCAAAACTCTAGAAAAATAAATGTCTGTCATTTATGCCAATAAGACTGTGATATTTTACAATGGAAGCCCTGGCAGACTTATATATCTACTGTTGTAGTAAGTAAGGAATAATAATAATAATAATAATAATAAAAATCCCACTTATTTTCTCCAATTATCCCCATGTATTAAGAGAGTAACTTCAGATATGGGCAAGTTCAGTGCTAATGAAACAGATACCACTGGTTTGCTCTATCATATTGATCCTTTTACTGACCAGAGGGACATTAAATTGCTACTAGTTTTGCCACTGAGGATCTTTCCTTTTTTTATGTATTTTGTACAGGGTCTCACTATACAACTCAGACTCATAGTGATCCTCCTGTTTTCAGCCTCCCTGGCGCTGGGATTACAGGTATTAGCCACCCTTCTGTTCTCATTGAAGGTCTTTTCTAACTTCTGATATGGGACTTATATTCAGGGAGAAAAAAATAATTTTATTTCTTTTGAAATTGGAAAATAAATCTGGCCCAATCTCCAAACAAAGATGGGAAGCCTAGTTGTAGTTTGTTGTGACCCTTGCTGTGCTCAACAAACTGTAGCCTTCTTTCTGCAGGCCTGTACTGGACACCTCTAAGTACTTCCCCCTTACACTGACTGGATCCCTGCTTTTTTATTTTTTGTATTTTCCACCTGTCACTCTCAATTTCATGCTGAGCAGCAAAAGAGAACAAGGTCGCATTTCCTTTCTCATCCCTTCTAGTTTCCAGTGACATCTTTTGCCATGATTCTGGGCTGCTTTCCCTCAAGCTGCTTTTCCTTTATTTACTCTCCTGTACCCATATTAATTTGTTCTTTGGGTACAATGCATGTCAATTTTAATAAATGTTCCATAGAGAAGTGAAAGAATTTTAATTTTATTCTGCAAGCTTTGGGTTTAGGTTGCTATTGTTTCTCTAAAATCTAATATCTTAAAGTACATCCTAAATCTACTTATTTTAGTTTTCTCTGCTTTTCTGATATGACTGTTCGCAGCTACGAACTCAGAGCTGCCTTCCTGGTGCCAGTATTTCAAACTGGCATTATCACCTGATTAAGACTATGAATTTCTTCCTTGACTCTGTGACTCATTGATTATTCAAGAGTATATTATTTAATTTCTCTCTGCTTCATTTCTGTTCTTATTCTGTCATTTATTTCTAGTTTCAATTACACTATGATCTAACAAAATTTATGATGCAATTTTTATTCTTTTGCATTTATTTAATAATGCTTTATGGGTTAGTAGATGCTGTACTTGGAGAACATTTTTTATGCTGCTGGGAGTGAAATATTCAGTGGATCTTCCTACCGTGGAAGTTATGTTACGACACTCCTGCAATAAGTGAAAATCTGTGAAGTAGTGATTTTATATGTATTCTAATATTTATGTATATTTTAAGGCTTTATAAACCCTTCTCACTCTCTTATAAACCTTTGCCACACTTTTAAAAAGCCTTGTAATGTTCTTAACCATTTTCTAAACTCATAGACCTACGTAATTTTAACAACATACATATACTGTATGTATTGCAAAAAAAACACGATACAGCAAAAATCTGCAATACGCAATTTATATGAATATTTTTTTGAAAACTTGCACAACAGTGAGAAAGCTGAACTGTAAAATAGCGAGGGACTACTGTGTTCTGTTGTCATTGCATGGAGCACTGTAGATATTTATTAAGTCCATGTTTTTTGTTTTTTTTTTTTGTATTTTAGGGAAGGGTCTACAGGCTGTTCAGAGTCTCACTACTAGATCAGACTTGTAGCGATCTGCCTGTTTATAGCCTCCCAAGAGCTGGGATTACAAGTGCAGGCACCATACCCACTCTCAGTTGCTATCTCAGCATGCCCCAGGGGTGGGGCTGGGAATGGAACCCTGGTCCCTGAGTCTGCCTAAGCAGGCATCAATCCACTCTGCTAGCTGGTGGGCCCTTGCTGATTATTTGTCAAGTTGATCTGCCTGTTTTTGGCAGTGTGACATTAAGGTCTCATTATTAGCTGTATTGATATTTATCTGATTCTATATGTCCAATAGTGTTTGTTTTATAATGGTGAGCATGTCAGTATTGAGTGAAAATGTGTTTATCATTATTATCTTTTTCTGTTGATTTGTTCCTGTAACCAATACACAGTCACATGTTTTGCCTCTTCTGATGAGCTTTAGCTGTAAATCCACCTTGACTGAAGCTACAATAGCCACTCTCATTGCTTTTTTTTTTCTTAAGTTCTAGTTGTATGAAATATTGTTTTCTATTCTTTGATTTTAAATCAGTATTTCAGTTTTGATTGCATGTTTTCTTGTATACTTCATACTGTTGAGCCTTATTTCTTGATGCATTTCACTAGCTGTTGTCTTAATTGGGGACCTGAATTCATTCAAACTGAGTTATTATTGAAAGGTGTTGGCTTACACTTCTCATAGAATTTTTTTTTTTCATGGTAGTGAACCTCAAACCCAACTTCTCACCCTACCTGTTTGTCTTAATTACTTTTTCCTCATTGCTAGGACAAAATTTCCAACAACCACATATAAGGAAGGAAAGATTTGTTTAGCTCACAGTTAGTGGAGTTTTCAGTCCGTACTCAGGTGGCTCCAAGGCAGAGGGGCACATGGCAGAAGGCAGCAAAACAGCAAGAGCAGGAGGAATAACAGCAACAATGACCATAGAGAGCAAGTTTGTCTCTCTGTTTCTCTTATGTAATATTCAGGCAATCTGCCCCAGGCTGAGTATAGCACTCAGACCCATAATCCCAGCCTTGGATCATGAATCAATCACAAACCGTAGAACTGAGCTTCAATGACTGCACAAGGCTTTTTGGGAGGACAGATATACACAAACCGTAACAGCCTCTGTTCCAACATCTGATCACCTCTGTTAATATAGGAAGGTGCATACAGTGTATCTGACCTATCTCCTAATTCTCTGAAGTATTGTTAATGTGAGTAAGGTGATCTGCGTATTGGCATACAGAGAAAAATCTATTAATAGAAACAACTATGAGTCCCTAACAATATGACAGAGGTCAGCAATAGTAACAGTAATCCAAAACATACCTAAGTCCAACAATGTGCCACCCTTAACCTCAAGAAAGAAATCTACACTCTAGTATAAGCCCTAGGACAAACCAAATATTGACATACAGCAGAAGTCTACTAAATGTGGTAACAATGCTTCCATTCCAAAGAGCCATAATTTCAGTGGCAGTAGCAGAGTTATATAAAGATTAATAAAGTTTAATATTTATGCCATTTTAGATACAACGTTTCGAGAATGGGAAATGCAAAAAATTTTGAAAATTAAACGATGGAAGATGAGGAGGAGGCCACAGAGTGGCCTATGGGGAATGTTTATAGAATCAGATAACTGTAATAAATAAAATTCATTAAGAAAAATAAGATAAAGGAAAAATGGGAAGGAAAAAATAGAAAAAAAGAAAAGAGAAAAACAGAACAAGAAAAAGAAAGAAAGAAAAAAAAAAAAAGAGAGACCCAAAATAGAGAAATCAATTTCTCTTTTTCTTTTTTTAAATTTAAGGCAAGGTCTACAGGGTATTCAGGGTCTCACTACATAGATCAGGCTCCTAGGATTACAGGCACGCACCACCATGCCCAGTCTCAATGACCATCTCAGTGTGCTCCAGGGGCAGGGGCCAGCATGGTGTGTCTGGAATTGAATCCCAGCCACTTTGCTCTGCTGAAGCAGGTGCATTAGTCTGCTGAGCTATCTGGCCAGCCAAATTTCTCAGTTTTTGAATGAGTGATATCCTTCAAGGATCCACGGCTTTGCAATCCAGTTTTGCTTTCCTCCACTTTACAGCCTGTGAATGTGTGAGATGCACCCCATTCCAGCAGCTCCTGTGTTTACCCCACACATGGCCATGCCCATGGTGGATGGGAAGGCAGGCAGACCTCAGATCTGTGCTGGATGTCAGTTGCAATGCAGGCGTTCAACAACTTAATGCCCACAGGCACTTTCAGACCCAGCCATATGTGAACGCCCCTTAAAAGCTCAGCCTGGCTTCTCCCAGTATGGGAGGCCGGTGGCGCAGGTCCTTCCTGGCCTAAGTTGAAGTGTCTCAGTGGATCTCTCTCTAGCCCACTCCTGGTGCAAAACTGTGTCCCATGACTCTCACCCAGGCACTGTGGGAGGGTGACATTGGAAGGTTATATTCTGAGTCTGGATCTAAACTAAGCCCTTCCCCAATTGGTGCCGATCAAGTTCTCTCTGGCGGTGTGACAGACACCTGTGTTCGAATCCCTCTCTGACTGTGGTCTGCTATGTGGAAAGTGTCCCCTCTGAGCCAATCCCTGTACCAATTTTGCAGTTCACTAGGGCCATGGGCCCCCCTGCTGCTTCCCCCTGCGTCTTCCACGTGTCTGCTCTCACCTTGTTTCTGGAGAGCCCAAATTCCCCTCCCACAACCACCAGAGTTGTGGAAAGACTCTGTATTGTTTATTTCTTTTCTTCCCATTGTACATCATCTCTGTATAGCTTCTATTTTTTTTTTTTTTTCCTTCAGTTCCTTCCAGATTGCTAAGATCTGGTTTTCTTTGACTTGTTATTTTTTAGTGTCCTAGCAAGTTAAAATCTTTAAAACCCATCCACCTTCTTTTCTGTTTATTATTGTCAAATATTCACCTCTATTTATTCAAAACTTGACAAGCCATTGTGCGCAGATCTAATCAATTTGCATTAACACACGCATGTTACTATTTCCAGTAATTTTGATTCTTTCTGCAGTTCAGTTTTGTCTATGCAGGGCCTGAAGAAATCACACAATTTCAGTTAGATTTTTGGTGAATCCTAACAAAGTTTTGTCTAAAAATTTCCGTACTAGGGCTGGCCAGATAGCTCAGCAGACTAAAGTGCTTGCTGAGATAGAGGACAATGGCTGGGGTTCAATCCCCAGCGTTCCATGTTGTGTCGGGGCTCGCTGAGACAGGCAATTGAGTCTGGACATGGTGGCACATCTGTAATCCCAGAACCTGGGAGGATGAAAACAGGAGAATCACTACAAGTCCGATTTGTGTAGGTCGGCCCTGTAAACCATGTACTAAATACATAAAATAAAGTAAAAATAAATAAATTTTCCTTGTTGTTTCTTCATTGTGGTGGGAGACATTGTTTTGAGACAGGGGCCTCTATGTTGCCCTGTGCTGCCTTTGAACTCCTACAATGAACTCATCCTCCTGCTATTTCCTGAGAAGCTGGGATCATAGGCACATGATGTTGTACCTTGCATCAGAATACTTTTTATCTTATTTATAGTTCTAATCGTACAGGGTTTGGAGATAGCTCAGCAGTCTAAGCATCTGCCCGGCAAGCTCACAGACCTGAGTTCGATCCCCATGCTGGGTCAGGCCCCGAAACCTGGCATGGTGATGCACACCTGTAATCCCAGCACTGGGGAGACTGAGCCAGGAGGACACTAGGGTTCTGAACTGTGTGTGATGCCCTATAACAAATAAATTTTAAACGTTAAAAAAATACATAATTCTGAACAGACAAATTGTTTTTAGAGTGTGATGAAAATGTGATTTTTTTTTTCCAGGATTCAGTTGTTTTTACTGAGAAATCATCTGTTAAACTCATTGCCACTTTTTGATGATTATGCATTTTTTTCCTGTGGGTGCTTTTCAGAATTTGTGCTTCATTTTCAACTGTCTCACTATGATTTTTATATATGTGGTTTTCTTTCTGTTGATTCTGCTTAGACTATTTGTTTCTTGAAATTAGAGTATCTTCTATCAATTTTGATAAATTCTCAAGTTACTCCTTTCCATGCTTCTGATGAAGCTGTATTTTTAAAATTAAACTTTCAATTTTCAATAAGTCCATACATTTCTGTGCCAGTGTAACCATTTATAGATTTTTTTCTTTTATCTATTTTGGCTATTTTGTTCATCTGTTTTTGATCATATTAAAAATAGGGTAAAATCCTTGCTTGCTAACCTCAGCATTAATATCCTTTGTGGGTCTATTCCTACTGCTTGCTTTCTCCTTGATTATAAATCTTTGTTTTTTGCCTTAGTTTCTCTCTCTCTCTCTCTCTCTCTCTCTCTCTCTCTCTCTCTCTCTCTCTTTCTCTGTCTCAGAAGATTAAGCCTGGAGTTTCTGTATTGAGCTATATACATGCCCAGGTTTTGCTTTTCTTTTTTTTAGAGGCAAGGTCTCACCAAGTTGCCAAGATACCTAGGTTGGGTTTAAACTCATAGTCTTCCTACTTCAGCCTTCCAGGGTGCTGGGATCACAGACATGCATGCTTTTTGTCTAGCTGTCTTTTCCTATATTTATATTTTTTATGACTATTCCTTAACATGTTAAACAAAAGAACTAGAAAGAACTCATTATTTAAACTCCCAGCAGAATGAAGTTTCTCACTATATAGATATGAAAGTCTACAGGGGATTTCTGTCTGTCTTTCTAATGTTTCTAGCCAAACTCATCAGCATTCTACTCCTAGAAGGTAAACTTTGGCAACTATGAAAAGAGAGATCTGGTGCCTCTATCATGTCTAAGCCGTAGATGACAACACATTTGGGTCTTGCTTGCAGTAGTGATGCTACAGGTGGCCAGCACCCTGTAGGGCCATGAAACTTATCAAATGCATCATTCTTATTCCTATAACTTAAATCTGAGATTCCTCAAATTTACCTGTATAGCTGATTTTCTAGTTTCCCTTCCCCCCAAAGCTATCAAGCCTTACAAAGCTTTGTCCATAGTAATCAGAATTTATTTATGCTTTTACTAAATACAAATGCAGCAATCATTGCTCTGTTTTGGATGGTTTCTTGTTTTTCTGGAATTATCCCTCAAGCTATTCTAATATTTCTGGAATTTTCTGCCATTTTCTAATTCCACTCACTATCTATTAGAAGCTATTTAGTCTCATCATTTTCATATTTGTTTTAAATCCTGTATCACGTATAGTCTAGCTATTTAACCATATTCAAAACAATATAAATTGTTTTGGTTTTTTTTGCTTAATGATCTCACTTCCTGAAGAACTACAAACTTGGAAGTATTGTTTTATATCTTGTATAAATCTATCATAATACTGCACATACATAATTAAAAGCCAATTTGAAACATCTGATGGTTGAAAAGCTAGTCTATGGGACATGATAAATATTCATCATAATCATAATTCTTCCAGCTTTATCCTTGTAAATCCTTGTCTAATCCATACATCCAATTATCTATTCATATGTATACCATCTCTGTCTGACCCCCTGCAAGTTATCTTTATGAAACTCTCTTCGAGGACTGGTAGAGGAAGCATATACGAAGCACATCTACAGCTTTGGTAAATCTGCTTACAAAAAAAGGGATTTTCTCATTGTTTCATATCCTTTAAGTATGAAACCCACCTGGGAATTTAGGGCAATGAAAGGCTCATTTCTCATAATAAACTTGCATGCTTCCTTCAATTAAGCAATAAGAATTCTCTAATCCTTGAATCCAGTTCTCTGCCCTGACTGGTGTGAAAATTAAGACCTGAGAGTGTTTGTTTAGTGATTGGAGTTGCCTTCTGTCAGTATATGCAATAAATATGCATGTGTGTGTTTGTGTGTGTATGTGTGCATGTGTGTGTGTGAGTGCGAGTGCATGCATGAGTGTTTGTAGAGTGTTGTGTTTTTCTATTTTATTTATTTATTTTATTTTTTAATGCATTTAGTACAGGGTCTACAGGGTCTCACTACACAGATCAGACTTGTAGTGATCCTCCTGTTTTTTCAGCCTCCCAAGTGCTGGGAATACAGATGCAGGATACCACACCCAGTCTTGGTCCCTGAGGCATCATGCCCTAAGGGGGAGAGGGGTGCTGGCAAGGCTGTGGTGTGGGAGATTGAACTCAGGTCCCTGCGTGTCCCTAAGCAGGCACTTTAATCCGTTGAGCTATCAGGCCAGCTTGAGAGTGTTATATTTGAATCTTTCATTTGAGATTCAAATGAGTTAGAGAATAAGACTAAAATGATGACTAGGGTGCCACTGACTCATGACCCTTGGCACTTGGAGGCCTCTTATTGCCAGGCAGACTAGGTTAGCATCATTCGTTCAACATTTGTCAAGTACTAAGTCATTAAGACAAGGAAAGAGAAACTGTGCAACCTCCTGAGGCTCTTTTCTCCTACCATTCAGTTTTACTGACCTGCATTTTCAATTTATTAAAAATGTTTGAGTGTCTTTCCATGGTAAATTTTATAAGTAAAATTTACAAAGCTTTGTTCATGTTTGCCATACAGTCCGTGAAGAATCTTGAAGTACCTAAAAAATCAAGCAAACTTTTAAAGTGCCTACTAGCACATAGGAAAGAATGAGAAATGTTCCCAAGAGGATTTTAGGGACAAGAGTTGAAGGTAAAGATGACATATTGGGTTATAATATCTGTGAGATCAATGGATTGGGAGAAAATTGTTAACTCTTTACTAAGGACAATCTTAAATTTTATCTCCAAAATCCATAGTTAACATTGGTACCCAGATCCTATACCAACATCAATTTGAGTCCATTCTTCCAATGTTAAGAAAGACTTGCCTCTAAATAACCCAGATTGTCAACTCTACTGCTGTGTCCTCAGTAGAAGGCAATGTGGCTGGAAGATCATTTCCAAATAACAAGGACAATTTGTATTATTTGGAGTTTATTTGTAAAGACTGTAGTTCTAAAGACACAAGTTCAAAAGATCACAAACATGTACTCTGGTCACCTTTAAGTTTGTCACATGATGCGAATTAAATGCTTACCACGAGCCAGTGTTGGAGCAAGTTGCATAAAATTAGTCTTGGCTGTTATCAATTATCTATCTCATTCTGCAGGTCCCTCTAATTTCTAGCAGGACCACAAGAATTTATTTTAAGACAGTCATCACAACAGTGATTTTTATAAACAAAAACTTTATTTCAAATACATTTTACAGTTTGTATATAATTATGTTTGATTTCCAGATTCTGAAATTTAATAATAAATTGAACAGGCAATGTACAAAATAGCAGAATTTTTTTTTAATGTAGGTCTACTGAATTCCTATAGTTATTCTGGTAATTTTCTTCTCTTTTCTTTTTGTTTTAAACTGAGTCAGTTGAGACATCAACGATGACATGATTTTTGTCCTGTGGTTATATTTTGAAAAGCAAGAAAGAACCATTCCATTCCTTAATTGTTTGTATCTTTAAAAACTGGCAAATGGGAGCTAAAATATCACATGTCTGGACCAGACTAATTGAAAAATGATGCATTTTGATGAGTGGAACTAGTTCATTCTTTTTGGTAAAAATAGTTACCTAGGAAAATGGGTAGAATAACTAAAACTGTAGGACAGATATTTAGTCTGCCCAAGTAAACATGACTATGTTAAAGAACCTTTACCAATACTATTGCATTAACTTTACATACTAACTACAATGCTTACTTATAGACCCGTTTTTGTTTTTATTTTTTGTTTTTTTTTTGCTAGCTATTAGACTGCTTGGGAAACTGAAGAACATAAACTATTTCTTTCATAAATAATCTGCAACTCAGATGCTGAACTGATTTAGACTTAACTTTACCTCCATTATATTGATTGAGATTTTAGCAATGATGTGATGTTATAAACACAATTTCTCAATGTTTAAGTATGGCGAGGAGTGTTTTTGTTTTTGTTTTTGTTTTTTTTTTTTAAAAAAAAGAAAACAACATATATGTAAACCTTAAACAAAGTTGTTAAAATTTGAGATTTTGGGGGAAAAAAAAGTCTTTTTTCACTCTTGCTTGTATGTTTTCTGTACTCAAGCACTGGTAGGGATATAATTATTATGTGTTAGTCCTGTAAGGAACTAAAAATCTGAAAGATCAAGAAATGGATCTGTCTGAATTAAAGCACTTCAGGACAAAATGATGTGAACTCTATTTGGTAGAAGAGGGAGGGATTTGTGCCTAGGAGATAAACATGATTTCTTAAACACGATTCCCCACATCAACACTGCCTGATGGAGCTGTTTCTCAAAGCCCCTGGGTGGGACAGGGAATGACATGGCCTGGGTTGTCTATGAATGCTGAGCAGAGTGTTTATCACCCCCCAACTCCCACAATGGATACTTTTTCTTGCAAAAGAACTGCAATTTGTCTTGCCAATATAAAGTTGGTGCCAACATTAAGTTGGTGGTTTGTGTTTTTGCTATATTTTCAGTGTTCCCATTTCTTATACACTCCTGTTTTGTCACGATGAACAGCATGAAGAACAGAAAATCAGCAATGATGAAAGTGAGGTTGCAGTAGACACAGTGCCCCCAACAGCAAAGCATGAGGAAAGATGGGCATTTTTTGCATCATTACCTACTTTCTGACCTCAGTCTTGGGTTGTTCACAGAGGTCTGAGGACACAGTAAATGCATGGCAGGAAACGGGAGATAAAAGAGAAGTGCCCAGTGGAGAGGAAAATAGACCTGCCTCTTGGTTGCATTAGCAAGTGTAGAGGTGTTGCTCGGAGTCTTTAAATAGCAAAAGCCTCTTTTCTATCTCAAGTCATTCTGATTCACTACATTTAGAATTAGGCTCAGGAATCTGTATTTTAAACAATACAGTCTGAATTCCATTGACCAGACTTTGTAAAGTATTTGTTGTAGTAGGAGATGTAATGGGCAAACTGTTAGTGGAATATACCAACTTTTATAAAGTTTATGTTGATCTGGTGTTATCAGATATTTATCATACATCAAATAATTATAACACATTGGGTGTTAATAGATTCAGTGTCTTGATAATTATCATAAAAAATCCTGGCCAAACACCCTCACACCAACCCACTCATCTGACCAAGCAAAAGCTCTCACAGGATTGTCAAGAAAGAAATACATAGTATGGTAGGTAAGACAAGCAAAAATTAGCAGTGGAAGGAAAATGACTTCTGGTCTTTAGCTTTTAAAAAGTTGAAGTTATAACCCAGGAGGCTCATATCAGAGCATTAAACAATTCAGAAATATCCATTTCTCAAAGATGAAAATAAAATTTATTTATAATCTAAAATTGTGAAATGTTATCACACAAACAAAAAGGGAGAGTCATAATTCTAAAGGGTAAAGTTTATAGTCCACACGCAAGGACAGTAGCCAGCCATGGATATATGATCAGAGGTGCAGGCATAGGGTTTTCATGTGTATCAGAGTTGACTACACAAGAGAGGGCTACATATCTTTTGACATTAGAGTGAAGCTGGATTCCTGTCTCAGAGGCATTATCGTGTGTTCTGTCTGACCTTCTCGCAGCATCCATACTGAAGATTCAACCTTTCATTTCCCCGGTCCAAAGTCCACCTTGACCTTGAAAACCAGAGTGGATTATCTTTCATATGTTTGTTCTTTTCATAAGAAAACTAATGATCATAGTCTTATAATAATGATTGTGAAAAGAAACACAGTAAAATAGATAAAGAACACTTTGCTGTTTTTATTGGTGCCTTGCATGGCAGTAATACTGAAAAAAGAATGAAAAAAAAAATAAAAAACAAAACCAAAAAAAACAGGTTGGCGGCAACCCGCATCTTATTTTTTTAAGAGTACATAAACTCCTGTTTTATTTTTATTGTGGCAATGGATGATAACATAAAACTGAAAACATGAAAATATACAACTTATATTACACTATGTGTTATGAACAAAATATAAATCTATAACTCTATGTTATATTTACATAATTATTTATTTTATTAAATTTCAAGTGAGATGGTAGGTTGCACATACTTTGTTTTAAGCTCCAGGCATTTGATTGTCTCTTTTCTATTTTTTTTTTTTCCTTTTTACTTGTAAAATTCAAAATGTCAGAAAGACTAAGTTTTAGAGCCAGTGGAGCTATATAAATACTGTTTTACTGAACCAGTGATGGAAACACTGGGGAGGACAGGAATTGATCAGTAGGAAACTCAACACATCTTCTTCAACCTAGTAAATTGATAGTTATAGGAAACTTTAAAATTAAATACTGTATAAGCCTGGCTAAACAAACACCTATGCCCTACAAGACAAAGAGATATTTGAACCACTTTCAGTGGGCTTTATATTTTTTCTTGCAGACCCCGTAAGTTTTATTTTACTATTAACTTGATAGACAAATATTTTATAAACCTGTTTGTAAATATACAGTTGCTTATTACAATTCAATAATTTACCCTTGAGAATGAATGGAAGTATATTTTCCATGGTTTAGTGTGATATAAGAGGTTTCTTCTGAGATCAATAAGAGCTTCTGGATAAAGAAAATAACTAATATGGGATCATGAAATAAAGATAATTTTCTTTAAATGAATTAAGGTACAATTCCACTCCAAAAATCGAATCTAGAAAACAGTATCACCAAAGAGCATTTTAAACATTTGTCCCTTATGAGAAGATTGGGATTCAGCAATGTCGATGTACTTCAGGAGGGATCTGATGACATAGGTAACCCCTATCTGCAGAAGCCAAATGAACCACAAAACTGACTTAACTAATGTAGCCATAAAAATACCGAAGAATAGTTTTTATTTTGTCCAATTGTAATAACTAGCCAAGTTATTATCAATTTCCCAATGAGCAACGTTTAACTATTTTCTCCAGTGATATTTTTTTAGATTCATAAGAGAAAATGACTAATTTAGAGGAACAGAACACATCAAATATTAAAACCAGACTTCTGGCAAGATTATTCCTCAGAGAAAGAATGGGAGGGAGAGAGAGAGAGAAAGAGAAAGAGGGGACTATAAACAGGTAGATGGGCAAGAAGACAAGAGGGAGGGAGGCAGTTTATTTCAGTTTGATTTCACTGTCTTTCTTCCACCTTATCTTTTTGTTTTGTTGTTGTTATCATGGGGCACAGAAAAAGAATACAAAGTTTTAGGAACCTTTACAAAAGTCATGAACCAGTCAAATGCCAAAAAAGGCAATGTATTAACACAGCAAGTTTCTATTCACAGCACCTTTTATCAAGTGACTTCAAAGCATTTTAAACATTAATATACTTATTTTTGTATTTCCTGTCTTTTGGGGAAAACCAGGGAGAACAAACTTTGACACCCAGTGAATGAAGTGTCTTCACAAGAGAATTCCGAGTAGTGCTTTGTGTTTTAGTCCTTGCACAGTTTAGTCTTGGACATAAACATAAATTCTAGGCCTCAGCAGTTAAGGATTTCTATTACACATTTCCTTTTACCCTTCAAGCAAGACAAAAATCTTTAGAATCAAATGCATGATTTGGTCAACTCATTTGATATTTAGGATTCTTTTCGGCCTTGAACACCCTCAATGGCATCTGCCTGGAGCTAAAACAAAGTATTCTGTAGCCCAGCGTCATCAAATGAAAACAAAGCATCTTTATAACACGGTGTAAAGTAAGCATCCAGCAAACGTGAGAGGTGGACCCACATAAGTCAGAAGAAATTTGTTAACAAACACAGAACCAAGTTTTCAAAAATCTGTTTTCACATTGTACATAATAACAACACAAAAACAAGTGTCTATTGTTTCCTTATTCAGAGTGCTTAAAAACAAAACAAATGAAAACACAAATTGGCTCTAGATGACTGTGGCAGTTAAATACCTAAAATGAGTGATGAGAGAATGGGATATTTAAGATCAAACACAACCCTCCTCTTCATTTACTCATTTGTACTAAACACCAGGGCTGACATAATTGGGGCCAAAATTTTCAGGAGAAAAGTTATAAAGGAGAAGTAAAATTGTAAGGGTGAGCACATGTGGGTATATATATATATATATATATATATATATATATATATATACACACTCATATATTGGTAAGTATATGTGTGTATATATATATACATAATATATATACATATATATATATGTATATTATATATATGAGTTGGTGATAGCAATAAGTTTTAAATATCTAACAGCTTATTGGCTGCACTTCCAAATCAGAAAAGAATAAAATA